>JAFIDM010102337.1:0-15590 GCA_023159025.1 Thereuonema tuberculata | reverse complement strand
TAAATAAATAAATAAATAAATAAATAAATAAATAAATAAATAAATAACATTCTAAGGAAAGTAGGAATTAAATTTTTTAAGAACTTCTTGTTTTTTTTCTTGGCATCCAATGTTTTCTTGTTTAGAAAATAATCTGGCGAGCTAAACAATTAACTAATAGTAACTCCGGACCAATTTAACGTTTTAAAATTACCTATATTTGTTTGATTCTTTAAAGTAATTCACCAAATTACTTTAAAAATAGAAATCAATGTAAAACACTTCAGCTTATTTCTAAAGTAGTGCGAAACAAATGATAGCGATGCACCTTCAGCGGGTGACCCAGGATTAAGGTTGGGGGCGGGGGGAACCAAGGATATTCTTACGAGTCCGTTCAGATGTAGGCATATATTTTAAAAATAAATTTTTTATAAGATCACTTTTCTATATTCTTAAATAATAAGACACGTCACTGCTTTAATAACGGTTTTATTCTCGTTATTTCTTTATTTTTGAGTTGGGGAGGGGCCTTCAGCACTCTTAGCCCACCTGTGATGCGATGTGCACCTTTAATATCGTATGCATTCCCGTTAATTTTTATCAGGGTAAGTAACTAATATACTGAAAATAATTTACGATTAAATTTTTTTTTTAAAAAAAAAGAAGGTATTTACCAACGCTAATTATCGATTAAAATATCTTCTCCCATCCAAAAAAAAGACTAAATTATATCTCGCTGGACAAATGAAGGTTGGGTTAAGTTAAGTTTTGGAAGATAAAATCTGCATATATTACTGCATCAGCTGGCTTTCACTCGACAATTAGATCTACGAAAATCTTTTTTCCCACGTTATCTGTATAGTTTAATAAGATTTGTTAGTCCTATTTAAAAATATTGAACTTACCTCCAAACACAAACGTAGTATGTCCTTCCCACCTACTCTGTTTATATCTTATACAATCCTTCGAGCTGTTTTACATCTCTTGTTAAGATAAGCCGAAATTTCTTGATAATTTACAAAGACCTTGAATAGGCTCGTTAAGAATTTAATAAGCTAGCCTCTCTGCCAGCCTACCAACATTATCAGGAATTCGATTCTCCGAATGTTTTGATCTGTTTAGTTAAGGATATTTAATTTTTGAATATTACGCAATATTTAATAATCTCTTCGGGTGAATACAATTTCTTTTGACCATAATTTATACTTTCTTGCAATGAATTATTTTAAATGATCTATTGGCTTCATTATATTTATCTAACACATCCAGTAACTGATTAAAATGTTATTTATTTTTCTGAAATTTAGAAAATTTTATTTATTTATTATAACAGTAAAATATTTATAAGTTGCGGCGAAACAGTCGACAAATCAACGATTTTTAAAATTCTTTTAATGATCTAAAGCCATGTAAAACATTACAATGAAAATATTATAGACAACAAATTTTTTTACGAGTTACTGCAAGTTTGAAATCTCTTCTAAAGAGAAAACTGATTTAGTCAGAACATTTTTTTTTAATTTTTTAATACACCAAAATGTTTTCATCTCTTAATTTACCAAAAAAAGGTCATTATTTTCCTTTACAATTTCCTAAAATTCCATTTCTTTTTCATATTTATAATTCTTCACATAATGTATACAAATCTTAAAATTCGGATTAAGATATAAATAAAAAAATACTCATACTTCCATATAAATTGCTAAATAAAATATATTTTCAAATAAATAGGCTTCTATTGTTATTTTTTTAATATAAGTAATTATATATTTCATGAAATAATGTACAATCAAAACAATTTTGTTATTTTAATATCTTTTCCAGAAACTACCACCTGTTTGTTTCTTTTTATCTACTTGTTAACGAATTTTTCTTTCTTTTTCGTTTTGATATTTCGAAGATTAATTTTTTCATTAACTCGTAAGTTTTTTTTTGTTAAACTTAAAATAATAGAATTGGATATCCTTGCTGGAAAAAAAGAAAAAGAAAAATAACGCTTGTGGAATGACTGTATTTTTTGTGAAAAATTATAACAATTACACCAAAAAGTCACCTGAGAATTCTTTATTCCTTTCTTCAAAAATTTGATCTTGGCAATATCTTAAATTTCTTTAAGGAAAAAAAAATGCATATAAAGGGCAGGTGAGTGGAAGAAAAACTGTTGAAAGCACCCAAGTCTTATGTTAGCATATTAAAAGTAGTTTTGTATTATTATTGCAGGTTACTACAAACGGAGGTAATTGATTTCTTGATGAAGAAGCAACTACTTGTTTTTTAATAGTGAATTGAAAATTTTAAACTTCTGAACTTCAAGTAAAAGCATTTAGCTTCTCTAAGAGAGAATTTTCTTCTTATATTTTATCACCTCCTCTTCTGTGGTTGGATATTCTTTTCAGTTGCTCAGTGACAAACACTGAAGACATTAATACCATAAAATGAAAATAAATAAATAAATTTTTGTTTAAATCCGGAAAATTAGCATCTTCTATCTAACATCTTGTTTTTCTTATGTTTTTCAGTTTATAAACTTATAAAAAAAAATTGCTCTTTTCTTTATTTCCATATAAATTATATATAATAAATTAATTTAATAAAGCAGATTAAAAGATGTGAAATTAGAAGCGAACCTTTGATTTTGCATTAACTTAGATCTACAGTGGAGTAACAAGTGACTAAATTACATATCCACATTTAACGCTGAGAACAGCACGAAAATGTGCTTAGAATATAAATCGCTCATCCCAAAAACAGTGGTATGAGTCATTCCCTTGCAAAACTCAGCTGTTGTCTGCTAGCGCACTTTGAAGACTGAATAGCTGTGCAACACTATCAGGTCAGTAGGAAAAGTTTGTTGTTCAGTTAGCGTAATTATTTTAAGCAGAGGGAAATATAGCAATATAATCACGAAATTGAAATGTGTGTTTTTTGGCCCTATTATATCGATATTTTGTTTCTTCGCGTTACCCAAGTTCCTCTCTTGGATCTTCAATAGGTGATCATTCAAATGTCTCTCGTGGTAAGACATGCAGTTTTACATGAGAATGACTCATACCACTGTTTTTGGCCTGAGCGATTTATATTCTAAGCATATTTTCGTGCGGTTCTCAAGTGTTCCAGGTCACGCACTTCCCTTGAAAGTATCTTAGGATTTGAATGAAAATGAACCAAAATTAAAAACTTTGTGAGGTCTCAATTCAGACCTTTAGACAACTCAGAAATGCCAAATAATGGTCAATGCAGGGGCGTATATAAGGCCCCCCCCCCCCCCGAAATAATGAAGATATGTTCTCCCAAATGTTTGGTTGAACAGATAGGTTTCATCGTTTTTTTTGTTTTGGTTGAACAGGTAGGTTTCCATGGTTTTTTTTTTTTTTGGTTAAACAGATAGGTTTCCATGGTTTTTTTTTTTTTTTGGTTGAACAGATAGGTTTCATCGGGTTTTTTTTCTGGTTGAACAGATAGGTTTCATCGTTTTTTTTGGTTGAACAGATAGGTTTTCTTGGGGTGTCGGGCCCCCCCCCCCCCGAAAATATATTCTATATACGCCACTGGGTCAATGTCATAATTGATTCTAAATTAATCGAAACAGAGTGGTTCAAATTTGTAACTGGCATCTGTATGAAGATTTTACAAATGTGTGTTATAGTCAATTCCAATGTAGACTGTAGAAAAAAAGATATTTGTTTCATGTTTGAATTGTTTTGAAAATAAATGAACAAAAATTTTTCTGTTTTGAAATTCATATAGAGATCATCAAAAATGTTTTTGACTTAGGGTTGGTCAATTGCTTCTTTCGATTTTTATTGGAAATATGGAGTAATCTTTTAAATTTTTTAAGACTTCAGGATCTTAATTGTGTAGGCACACAAAAAATAGGCATAAAATCCATACTTTGAAAACTAAATGAATTTTTTTTTTTTGAATTTTAAAAATTAAGTATTAATAAGTACAGTATAAAAAATAATAGTCAAATGGTTTATGTGTGATCACAAAGACTAATTGCAAATATTGTAAGTGAGACTGAATAGGTTCCAATATAAAATGTTTTCCATATACACCTAACCCTCTGCTATCGTGCCCAATTGGTGCCGCTATTGCTGCGCTTTAGCCGAACTGAAGAACTTATGGTAATAATTCCTATTGGTGCCCAGACCTCAAATTTTACTTCTAATTTACGCTATTTTGACTTTTTTTTTTAATAAAATTACTTTAATTACAAACCAATGCTGGAAATTAAAAAAAAATCACGGTTATATAAATAATAAAAATATAACATAATAGCCCATTTTATTTACCTTTTTGGGGACGATGAGGGGCTTGGATGGGTTAAAGGGGTTCCGAGGCTGGGGTGGAGTCTTACTGGCCACCCCTTAGACGTTCTTTCTCGTCGAGGAAATCATGATCAGCAGCAGGAGTCTGGAAGGTACCCTCAAAACCATCCTCAGACTCATCCAGCTGAGACTCACTGGATGGTCGTGACAGCTTAGCCTCGGTGCGACGGCATAGGAAGTCTGTTATCTGGAGTTGCTGGAAGGAGTTGATGTGGGCCTGATACTCTTCGTCGTAATCTTCCAGTGCTTTCATAACAAAGGAACACCTTGCCTCACTGTTGATGGTAATATCTTGTTCAAGGAGGTGGCACATCCTGACACCCAAGTCAAGGAGGTTCTTGATGTTAGCCGTATTGAGTCCCTCAGAGCATCATCACCACCACCTTCCTCCTCTTCTCCTTCGCTTTGTCCTCTTGTGCCAGATTCTCCTCTTCTATGATTTCAGCAGCAGAAACAGGGGCTGGCCATATCATTTCTAGAATGTCTTCTTCTGTTGTGTCAGCAAATCCAGCTCAGGGACTTGTCGTGCCTCTTCCACAGCTCCCTGAATCAACACTCAGATCACCCGTGATGTCCTGACCAATCATTGAGTGAATCTACTCACTGGCGGAGCCTGCAATATTTGAATTTTTCAACCAACCAGGGTGCGCTGTGGGAGTCATTTAGGGCGTGATAAAGGTATTTGGGCAGCTTTTTAAGTATGCGCGATAGTAATAAAACGCTATAGCAGAGGGTTGGGTGTAGTAACATAAAAACTACCGTATTAACAAAAGCCAACAACTGTCACTATACTACAAATATATAAATAAGGTTTCATATATCTCAATTGACTATCTATATCATTAAAAAAACTGCTTGTGTATGTGTTTGGGTGTAGATCTGTAACAATGGAAGCATTGTTGAATGGTCAACCCATCAGAAGTCTTTTACTTCAGGAAAATGTTTAAGAATAAAAAAACAAAACTATTATATATAGAGAAATATTATTGTTTAGAATTGTAAATATTGTATTGCATGCATGTTAAAAATTAAACGTTAATGTATTTTTTGTTTTAGTTGTGAGTTTTTTTTTTAGTTGATGTAATTTGGTTTTTTGAATACATACAATGTTGTTTTCCACTCATTAACTGTAACCACATTACATATATGAAGCTTCCGGAGTGAAGCAACGGGCAGCCGTCTAGTGTTTTTTTAAATACAATCATATTTTTGATAACTTGAGATCTGCTAAAATTATGTATTTGGAAAGCCATAGGACTTTTATGAATGTTTTTAGTTTGGTCTGATTTCAGAATTTTGTAGGTTTAGCTTGCTTTCTTCTTTCAAACCTAAATTACTGTTTGTTGGAAGTAAAAAGTGTACAAGATATTTATTACTTAATTTTCCATTATGCTACATTTTAGGCTATTGCTATTAACCTTGATCTCAATTGTTTGAACTGTGAACTATGACTGAAGTTATTAAGTAAACGATTACGTTTCTTAAGGTTTTAAAGAGAGACTTATACCTCCTTTTCTTTATACTTCAATTATAATGACATCTAACAGGCAAATATGATTACTACATGGGTAATAAATCTAATAAAAAATGTATATAGTAATGAAAACAAAAATACAAAATATCATATTACATATCTCAAGCAAAAGTTTAGAAATTACTAAAATTTTATTATAAAAATGTAGGCTATTAGTCAAGGTAACAAAATTAAAACTCATGTCTCATTTTTTACAGAATGTAAGAGTGATTAAAAAAGGCCAATGGAAAAATAATAATAATAATAATACTGAAAGGTGCAACAACTTTACTATGCAGTAGTATCTAGATGCCACCAACATATTACATATGTTCAAATTACACACAAGAAATAATAATTTAATTCAAAATTCATGCGATGTTTCGTCTTAACTTCTCATGGTTATTTTTTTTGTGTAATTTGAAGTTATGATACAAAAGTATTTGAATATTACATATGTGTTTCTTTCCTCAAAATAATACAAATGACATCATTTAAAGTTGTGCGTGTGCAGAGGAATTAAACAGAAACTAACTCTTACAGCTCCCACCTAACCTTACCTAATCAACACCAATTATACCACAAATTATCAACCAACCAGAAGCTTGTGACACTCAAAGTGAAGTTATTAAGTTTCAGATGATTTTAACAGTACAAAGATTAGAAAGCACGCTAGTGGAATATGGATTCTTTTATTTTTTTGTAAAGCTGAACATATATAAAATTTTTCTTCATCTGCCTTTATTGTTTGCTGATCCATATTTTTTTTCCGTTTAATATCAATGCCTATGACATACTGCCTTTTTAACAAAAGAACCCAAAGTGTGAATTATACTGTGTATAATATATTTTAAAGGAGAAGGTTCCAATCAACTATCTTTATATGGACCTAGCATATCGTTGTGATCTTCCCAAAACTGGTCGCCAACAATATCCTCATGATAAGAAACAATATTTCTTTTCCCCTTTTTATCCTCGCTCTTTTCCATAATTAAAATAGTTCCCTTGCGATATAGCACGGGCTCGTTATTATAGTTAATACCGAACTCAGAAAACATTATTTCATTTTTATCGGCAGTCAATGTTCCTCTGAGTCTCTCTTCTGCTTTAGCGGGGGTTAGACCCCCTTGCTGCACCAGTGCCCAGAACACTGTATTGTAGAGATTGTTTATATGACAGTCCACTTGTCGCCAACTTAAATAATCACGTAAATTGGCATTGGTAGGATAAAGCACAACTCTTCCATCAAAGGCAGGCGGATACTCGAGTTTCGTTTCGTTGAAATATTCAGTCCAGTAATAAACATAGGCTGCAGCGAATTGACTTGTGATCGTACTCATGAGTTTGATGCCTCGTCGGTTGTAAAGATTCGTGTTCTTTTTAAAAACAAAGCTGTATTCATCACTTTGACCATAAGCGAAACAGATGTCTTGTAGTTGTGTCATTACTGATTTAGCAGCCCTTGTCATCAGATCGAGAGATCGTTGGTCATTCGGTTTTTTGAAACCATGGACGTCTGAGAACCTGTGAAACGCTTTGCCATCGATGCGAACAACGATCCAGCAATTGGGAAGACACCTGTCTTCAGTTTCAAATCCCTTCACGTACTCAAATTTGCTCTTAGCCATTTTGGATGAGAACTGTTTGCAGTGATTATGGTAACAAAACTGGACAAATATACATTTAAGGAAATTAATACGAATTTTATGCGAATTAAATAATTCTGATGATCTACTTGATTGCTTAAAGAAAGATCCTAAAATACTGTCAATCCTTCTCATATACTGACGCATCGATTCGACATGTGCCTACCATGTCGTTTATTACATTTGCCGGAAGTCATTCCACAAGCCGAAAGAAATTATTAATTAAAATATATTTAGCCAACACATATTTATTTTTCAAATATATATTTAATAATATATTACGATACATTTAATATAATAAAATTTCCATAAATATCAAGGTTTTTTTGATGGGAAAAACTTCTCCGGATCACCTATTATCAACGAATCAGGAATACTTAATCTCGAAGCTTGAAGAAAAAAGAGAAAGAATTATAAGTGTTTAAAGTAATAAATTAACACATATATATCGGATTTATTCAATGAAAAATGTCTGTTAAGCCCAGCACAAGAATAAACTGATCTCGTTGAAGAAGGAAACAGCTGTTCCCTAATCCATCCCGTAAAAATGAATCGGAAAAGGCAATTCTTTTTGTTTATTCTTGTGCTGGGCTTAACAGACATTTTTCAGTGAATTTGTCAGCACGTTAACCCTTCCTTTTGCTCGGATTTATTCAAGTTTAAATAAATATGTTTTAATAAAGAAAAGTATCCATAAAAATTTTTAAAAAATCTCAAAGTTTCATTTTAGCTTCACTTAAATTAAATTACTATGTATTTGACGAAAAATAAATAAATAAATAAATAAATAAATAAGAAGGATTTATAATTAATAATAAATTATAAAAACCTGTTTTTTTTTTTTTGGTAAATTACACCTATAAATCGTAGAAAGGTTTGGAAAAAAAAAATGGGCTTGTCACCCATTATTTTTATTTTCATCTCGATGTTGATTTATTTATTTATTTATTTATTTATTTATTGAATATTATCATATGATCGTAGTTGTATACTTCGAAATTTTCGTTTATCTTGACCGCAAAATAAAGGATTAAAAGAAAATTAAAGTCAATAACAACAAATAATCTTATAAATAAACAAAAATTTATAAACATTTTTATCATCAAGACATTCTAAAAGATGTTTATTCGATTAAATTTCTTGGAATCACGATGTGAGAATTGTCAGATTTGAGAAGAAACTGACGATTTATAATTCTCATGACTATTTTAATAATTTATTTTTGTTTTATTTTAAAAGTAAAAAATTCATTTGATTCCAATACGGTAGTTTGGTTATATTGATAAATGTAAAAAATAGAAATAAATAAGGCTATTTTCTTTATATGCATTCTGAATTTTTATACGAAATAAGGTCGGATTTCCACTTTCAGAATTCATGTTTTAAGAATTAGAAATTGAAAGCTTATTTAATATTTAATTCAAACTCACCCACGCAGAAAAACAGTGTGTGAAAAAAAAATTAGGAATTTGACTATTTTGCCTCAATTTTTCCTTTTTCGATTCCTTCTATTCGCTCCCATTAAGTCTGTATTATTTAATAATGGCAAGAAGAAAGTAATTGAAGCTTAATTTAATTACCAAATTAAATTTAATAGCAACGGCCAAAAATTAAAAATTTCAAATAGAAAAAAAAAAAATGTTGAGCTCTCCAAGAGATCGGTAATTGGTGACGTCATCAGTTTTGAGTTCTCTCTGTACATTGAGCCAATCAGATCACTTGGCTTCGTTTTTGAATTGAAGACGTCTCTCATGCTGACAGGTTATTTTATTAATTCAGAAGTCAGTCAATTGTCTTTTCTTTGGGGAGTGCGTTGTCAAGTCTCCAGAAATAATGTCTCAAGAGTAAGTTGTTATTTTCTGAATATCTCAATTACAATAATTCTTAAGAATCATTTAATTCAATGTTTCCGTTGGGTTGTTACCGATTCTTTTATGGTGGTGTTTTTGTATATTAACGTTGATGATCTGACAGTAGTTTACTCATCTAATACTAAATCCTAAATAAGACAAGTTATTTATTCTAAATAAAATGGTGTTTATTTTTCATCTTTCTGCATCTTATTGTTTAAAGTTTTGACAGCGACCTTTGAAACTAACTATACTTGAACTTTTGATTCTGCTGTGAACTTCACGATTCTACTCTGTTCCATACAATTTACATTTTACGAAACATAATTGCAGTGAAGTTTATAGGAATTCGATATAAAATGTTAAGATAATTTCTCTTTAGATTTTAATGAGAAAGTGCCATCTGGGTCATTGTGAAGATGAAAAGACTTAAGTGCCCGATGGCGGAAGTATTTCGATGTAAGCGAAGTAAATGTAATCATTCATTTTGCCTTTCTACGTTTATTGAAGCCAGTTGATTTGGAAACAAATATGGAAAATATTTATTGTTTTTTTTAAAAAAAGCTAAATTTTGTCGATGCTTACTCCTGAAACCCAGTTGATGGCCATGCAAATATATCAGCTTGTGTACATTAAAAATAACTTTTTCTACGAAATTTGATTTCGAAAGAACATAGGAAAATCTTTCTCATAAAAACATTTGCATTTGTCTTTAGTAAGAACTATTTTATTT
The DNA here is from genome assembly GCA_023159025.1 of Thereuonema tuberculata. NCBI lineage: Eukaryota > Metazoa > Arthropoda > Chilopoda > Scutigeromorpha > Scutigeridae > Thereuonema > Thereuonema tuberculata. Next base: position 5,538 of record JAFIDM010102337.1, on the reverse strand, counting down.
TTTTCTATTTATTTCTTAAACCCAGGAATTTGGATAATTTATGTGGCTTTGTGAATTTGTAAACTTATTTTTTCTCTTGCTGTGCAGTAAGAGTTTTGCTAGAAGGTTGATATTTTGCTCAATTTCGCTAGTATTGCTCAGATCACAAATGAAGTGATTGATAACAAAACATTTAGTATTGAAAATCCATTTCACCAATTTGCATAGATTGCTTAGCAGCAACTGAAATTGCTTGGGTTTCATGTATAGCCTACAGCCCTTCACTCAGAGCAATTTTGTACTTGAGAGTTATATATATATAAATAATCAGTATTGTAGGTGTATGTATATTTCTTAGAAAAATAACTTAATTGAACTTGTTAGCAGTTGCCTAATTGTTTAAAAAAAAAAAAGAACTTCATACAATCATGGATCAAAGGCAATGACCTTATTTATCTGACATATTTACTGACAATTAATAATTGCCCATTTATCTGTTATTGAAAACAATCTTTGACTTAAGTCCATTACTAATTGTATACGATTTAACTATTTTCTTCATTGGTTATTTGATATTGAACTGAAGAAAAATGTAAGCGTTCTCATATTTTAATTACCTAAAATTAGATTTATCTGAGGTAATTGTTTTTCAGAACACATTTGTTCAAAATCTTAACATGTGAAATTCTTATCATTATTAGAAGTAAAAAATAAGGACACCATTTTATATATATATAAACCTAAACAAAGTTTTCAGTTTAGTTAGTTTTAGTGTTCTTAACATTAGTTTTCACTTGATCTGCTACACTGATGCTTTAGCATACAATCAGTCACGATGTACATTTGTACTAAAACATTGTGGATATACAACACCATTTTGTGACCTACAGAAGTAGTCTGGAGATAATTCAGGATAACTAGAAGGCATAGCAGCTGAAATCAAAGGATAGCTTTTCTTCCAGTTTATATTATACTTAGCAAAAAGACTCGAGCTTCACTCGGGGTTCAAAAAAAAGTTGTCCTGATGTGGATGACAAAGAAATTGTAATTGTGTGATCACTTCGAAACTTTTTCAGTTGGTAAAAAAAAAGCCAAGTGGTAGTTAAAAATTAATGTTATATTCCTATTTTGTAACTCGGTAAGCCCTAGACATAGAATTAACATCGAGATTGGAGAATGTAAGACTTCCCACCCTTTTCTGTTCTTATCCATACCCCTATTTCTCTTCCCCGCCTTACACCCTTTAGGATCTTAATATTCAAAAATTTTTTGAATATGTATCTTTTCACTTTTGAAGATCCATTGAGAAAATGGGGATGTTTTTTCAAGACAAACAAATAACTTTCTCACTTATTATATAGAAAAAAAGTATAGAGCTTTTGGTCTCTTGATTGAATTAATTCATATACTGAGCAAATATATGAATGAAGAGGCAATGGATTTTGCCTGCATGTATATCAGAATATTTATTTTTGGGGGGGAGGGGGAATAGGTTCCACCTGGCAATAATGTTCTCTCATTGGCTGCGAGTGAAAGTGTGGGAGTCCGATGCATTCCAGAAAAAGTGATACAAGTGTGATAATACCCTTGACACTATTATACAAAAGTGTCAAGGGTATTAAATCAGGGAGAGAGGGAGATGTGTTCCAGGTTTCATGGTAGCATGTTTTTTCTGCAGGGGTCCTAAAGAGTAATTCTGCAAAGTTTGGTCCAGATTGATTAAAGGGCTTAGGAGTGTATAGCGAACAAACAAACTTCCCCTTTTATATATATATAAGTTTTGTGACAGCTTTGAGCTCTTTTAACTGTGATCTTGAAATAACACTTTGGAAATGCTCAGTAAGAACAAATTCTTTATTCCCTTGGATTGTAATCCTGTTAATGTGCATGGAAATCAATTGTTCATATTAGTTTCTAGAACAGAGACATTTTTGATCTTTGATGATATTACAAGCTTTGAACCATTCTTCCAATCTTCTTTTTTTTTTTTTTTTTTCAAAATAATTGCTTTATAAGCAAATGTTTAAGATAGGCAATCATTACAAAAATCCACTCCACCTCCCAATGGTGAGTAAAAAAATATTTTCTGGTGAGTATGTGAAAATCCCGAGATTGCCTCCTAAACTATAAAATATGTTGGGAATATAACTAAATAAAAATAATTGCTAATCAAATATCTGTTTGCCACAGAGTATTTTTGGTAATTTAGCATTTGGAATAAAAAAAAGGATTCACAGAAGAAAGAGTTCCTTCATTTTATTTTTTTAATTCTTATTTTTCTTAACAAAACAAGGTGATTACATTTTATAGCAAACACAAAATCATGTGACCTGCTACTTCATTTTGCAACATTGGGGAGACTCTTGAGAAAGTGACTAGTGGATTTATTGGGTTGAGGATATCATATTTGGTTTCAGTGTAGTCGATTCAGTATAGACAGACCCCAATTTTGTCCATTACACTATTTCTCACCTGGTTAGTGGTCACCTAAAACTGGAAGTCGGATTTTCTTCCAAACCTCCAGGCCATGAAGACTCCAAAAAGCTATCATTCATGGGCTCAGGCTTCTGGTTTTGACTGTGGAGAGCTAATATGTACAGGAGTAGCTAATCTAGCTATTCTAATAGCTTCTCACTATGGGGTCATTAAAATGTATAAGTGCATTTTTGAGTACATTTGTTCTGGATCTTCATTGGGCCTTCCAATTTTGTGACTTCTGACTGCATGAGCAGTAATATCACATCACTAGTTGAAGACAAGGTTGATGAATGTGAAGATACATTTTAGGCAAAATAAAAAGCTTAATGGTTGTAGGAGTAAGTGACCTTACAAAGCCTCCCCGGTTCAAGTGCAATCCTTACCTTTCAGCGGTGTTCTGTTACCCCAGAAGAATCTCTGGTGACCAAGTATTGGTCATGACCATTCTCGAGAGTGGAAGGAAATATCTATCCTCAACAATGCATGTACGGGAGCACCTATTAATGTCTTGAGGTGGCAATCCCACAATGACAATCGGAGAACTGTAGACCAACATCCCATATTCTCTTAAATCCTTTTGTTAACAAAACTGATGTAAACCGAAGCCAGACTGATTACAAGTTGATGATCTTTGTAGCGACATGAATTAAAAAACTGGAGGAAAGTTATAGCACTGGCTGGCAACCAAGTCAGATGGTGGAAGTTTATTGAAGTCCTATGCTCCACACAGGAATGAAGAAAAAGAAGAATGGTTATAAGATTTCCTGACTTGTTCCTTCAATGGCAATGTTACTCTAATAAAAAACAAAAAATCCTAGCTGACCAGTGTTTTTTGCAATGGTTGGAGATTTATAAGATAATACTTCATTGTATTCTCTTCAACTTTGTTGAGACAATATTACGCTTATATTATTGAAAAGTATATTCTAACACTGTTCTGTAAGAAATTTAAGATAATTCATTTATATAAGCTTTCTAGGTTTTTATATATTTTTAAATACTATTCAAAATTTATTTACTTATTTATTTTACCTAGGGACAAGATTAAAGAACTGACTGATGCATTTAAAAATGACCTCTGCAAGTTCTCACAAATATGGGATAGAATCGGTATTTGTGAGAGTCAACGAAAGCAGCGCCTTCAGGTAGTAATGGACCACATAGAAAATCTCCTTGATCAAATGCTGGAAGAAGAAGAAGGCCTGTACAACAAGTTAGTGGAGAGCATTAAAGTATCGACAGACAAGTTGGTCAAACTCAGTATTGAGTTGGATTTGCCAGTGTTTGATGTTAGTATTACAACAAAGTTGCTAAATTTGATGCATGAAATGTTGACTTATTGTATGATGGCAATTCCCGATGATGGACTGATAATGAAACTGATTCTGGAAGTGAAACGTGAAAGTTGAAATCCCTCTCTCTTCCATTATGTCGGTTAAATTCCATAAACTTCATTTTCAGGTCTTGCCTTATTATAAGATCACACTTTATTCAACGTTCTGAAGAAGTGAATCCTTCTTCATGTAGAATTGAAATGCTTTGCAGTGACACTGGGGTAAAAAATCATTCCATCATCATCCTACCTTGTTGATGAGTAACTAATGCCATCTAGTACATAGAATAACATATTGGGCAGTATATAGGTTTGCTTTAATTGATAAACAACATAAACATGAAAAGAAGAAGAAAAAAAAAATAGATCACTTTATTAAGTATTGCAAAGAATAACATTGGAAAGTGAATATTAAAAATTATTTATTTTTATCTTAAAATTGTCAATTTAAGAAAAATTTTGAAAGAATAACAATGATTTTCTTTTCTTTTAGAAACCAGAGGGATTAACAGTACTTCAGTTAGAAAAGGAACTAAGAAATAACGTGGATGCTTTAGTTTCAGAAAAACAAAGTAGGCTGAAAAAGCTGAAGAAACTGACTGTAGAAGATCAGTGCCTATGTGATATCTTATGTATTACTCCGTATTATATTCCTTCAGGAAAGATTCCAAGTTTGGATGAACTAAAAGAGTTGGAAAATCACATTGCTACTGTAAATTCAGAAAAGGTATTTTATTATTATTATTATTATTATTATTATTATTATTATTATATACTTTTTAATGATTTACATTTTAAATTTAAGAGAGTTAAATATCTATTTGCCATTTCATTATTTTAAAAGAGGAGAATTATTGTGCAATGAAATAATTCCTAAAAACACACGTTTGATAAAAAAATAGCAGCTGTAAGCTTGAGTACCAACAGTTGAAATATGGAACATATTGCATCTTTAGAGAGACAGCACAAAACATAAAATGTCGTTTTCATGCTTCAACATGAGAATGAAATACAATCAGTATTTCGAAACTTGGATACTCTCAATCTTACAGCTTCTATTTTTTTTTTTTTTTTTTTTGTATCAAGTGAGTGCATTTTAAATACTTGTCTTTCATTTGTTTTGTAAATATGTTGAAAAAGAAATAGTATGCTAATTGTTAAAACTGACAAAAAAGAAATATGAAAAAGTCTGGGGAATGCAAATTTATAGATCTTTGGCTGCAAAGCAGTTAATTTTTTCCTGCAGATTACACTCAAACAGTTGTAAATGTATTCTTCATAATATATTTTTGCTCAGTCTCAAAATGTTGATTAAAGTCTCCACTACTACTTCCAGCTATGGGATACATCATCTTGTCATATCCCAAGACTGATTGTTGTTCTTCTTTTCCTCATTCACTTTTCTTTGGTCCTTATTCATAAGAATTTCAGTTGGTTTTCCATGTTCCTCCTTTTTCATTTTTCTTCTTAAATTAGAAAGTTTTGTTTTACTGTGATATGATTCCTTGAGTTTTTATTTGATGATATAAATGTTCAAAAAACATTTGCAGAATGCCTTCACAATGGGATTTACAGATTTGCCAGTAAATAAAATTGATTATTTCTGCTTAAGAAAGTTTATCTTTGAGAAGACAAATAGACTTCTTACTACAAAAACTAGAAGTGAGTGTAGATCTCTGAATTTGTATCACCGGTCACGATTCTTAGCAGTACGAATAACCTATTCACGAACCTGAAAATCATGATTG
>JAFIDM010102335.1:0-15592 GCA_023159025.1 Thereuonema tuberculata | reverse complement strand
TTTAAGCTCAAAGCCGCGGAATTCTTTAAATTATTTTAGCTTAAGAATGCCTCCATTTCTGATTCTATGAATAAATAAAGTAATAATGTAGTAACTGAATTCAACATTTCCTTTACTTTCTGAATAGTTGGAATTTAAAAATTAAAAATCTTAAATCGAAACTATCCAATTTATAGTTTTTAGTTTTTTAAATTCAACTATCGGGAAAGTAAAGGAAATGTTGAATTTAGTTATTAGAATATTACTTTATTTATTCATAGAATTAGAAATGGGAGCTTTTTTCAGCTAAAATAATTTAGTTGACCTGAAATTCTTTCGAAAAATTAGCCTGTTTTGAGCTTAAATGTAATTAATTCAGTTATCATATAATAATCAAGAATAGGAGAATAGATTTAAAACTGTCATATTTGAAATTTTCAGATTTTTAGTTGTATTTTTAAAATATGCAGAATGATTAGAACTTATACTTTCTAATTGTCCAAGCTGACTTCCGCCTCCCTTTAATTCCAAACATTTTTCCATTTTTTTATCACTACGTTACTTTTATGAATCGTGAATTTATTATAACACTAACATGAAAAAGTTGTTGATACTTCGTAAATAACAGTATATAATTATACTTTGTTATTAATTGCTATACTAGAACAGAACAGAAAACATGTAAAAAAAAAGTTTGAAAAAAAAATTATAACGTTAATAAAATCAGAAAATTAAAAAAAAAAAAAAAAAAAAAAACTAACAAACAACAAGAACCCACGCCGACAATAAGAAAAAAAAGCAAATATACGGATTTGAACTGACAACCTTCAGTATATGAGTCAAGAGACCTTAAGCATCAACTGAAACGAGACGATTGCATTTTTGACATATAGGCTAATAGCTGAAATCCAATGAAAACAATGCCAATTATCTCGAGTATGGGGAGGGGCGTTGACTCCTGAAAATATCCTACTCTTACGTTGTTGGCCTCTGAACATCATGATTTAATCCGTTTGTCGATCCGACCTTCCTTTCGGTTAGGGGTGGATAGAGACTGACGGACGGACAGTACAAACGAAGAACTACCGATTTTGGTCGCTATCACAATAGCTCCCAAATGGGTCGCTGACCAAAAGGGAAAGATGCAAAATGTAATATTAAATCAAGAAAAAAAAGAAAAAAACTGCACCAACCGGCGATCATAATAACAAAGAAGCTATTTAACCTGGAAAGCTGAAATTTACATAGAAGTAGTTTGCTGGATCGGCTGAACTGTATTAAGAAAGATAAAAAGAATCTTACTATAAAAGATAGAAAAAATATAAAGTTCCAAAAATAAAAAGAGCTAATAAATACAGTATATCATTATATGAATATTGCCACTAAGCCTTCTTAATCGACAATAAAAGCTAAAATTATATTCTGGGTAAAAACTAGAAAAGTAAATTATTAAACGAATTTTCGAATCTCGCTCACATCTCTGCATCATCAGATTAGGTCTGACAGGTAATTGTACTCTTATATTGGTAAGACAAAATTACTACCGGTATATATTAAAACCGTTTTCTAATGATTAGTAAGAAATGAGCAGACTTGAAATGAGATTTTTCTAAGTTTCTAAGTTGAACTGACATTTAATACTAAGTCAGGATTATCCGAATTTCGATTTAAATATGTTCAAACGAGGCATTTACTTAATTTGAAATATTCTAAAAAAATCTTGATTCTTTTCGAGAAAGTTCGAAAAATTGTAGATGCTGTTTCATGAGATTGATATCGGGGATTATTACAGAAGGGATATAAGATTATTAGAAATTACCGATAAATTGTTTATTAATTTGCTTAGATAAGAAAGAATTAGCGAGATTAGAAAGATTATTTTATGAGGGAAGTTTGCAATCGCATCGATTTCCTTTCAAACATAATTAAAAAGATACAGCAATAAGAAAAAAAAAACACACATTTATTTTTGTGAATGGCCACTGGTATAAATTAAAAGCAATCCTTAATGGCTCAGCAGCCCAATCGTGAGGCACTTAATCTTTAGGTTCCGAGTCCATCAAAATTCCCTTTTTTGCAATTTTTTTATTGTATTTTTCATTTTATTAATAATTTCAATAGCGATATGATGCCTGAGAGGACGGAAATAACGGCATTTCACTGTTTGCACAAATGAAACCCGTACGTGGCTGTGCTATGCAAATGAAGCTTGGAGGTTGTTTTTTTTATTTTATTTTTACCGTCTTTACTTGAGACTTAGTAATGCTATGTAGGTTTCTCATATAGTATACCATAGTGTGTATGGTCTTAGATCCAATCAACTTCGGAGCGTAACCACGTTCTGAAAAATAAAATCAGAATTGGATGTAAACCAAAATTCGCAAGTGGGTTACCTTTAAGTAGTTGCTTGCAGTGATCTAGGTTATGTTTTGATATTGTTCTAGAAAGATACAGTTGCTGACAGAAGCGGAAACCTGGATGTCTGTTATTTCTCTGTAATTTTGTCTCATCAGAGACTGCGTTTAGTTCTACTGAAAGAAAGAACAGATTTTCACTGCATCGTTTTTCATTTACTTTGTTCTTTCAGATAAAAGAAGCCTCCTGTTAAAAACCTATGTCGGAATTTCCTCCTTTGGTGGAACTTTGAAAAATCACTTAATCGTCTCATCGAAAAAATAAAGGACACAAGATAAAGTTCTCTTGATGTCTTCTAGACGAAATCCTTATGAGTATATTATTATGATAAATGTAAAGAATCTCTTCAATGTATTATATAATTTGTGTAGTTAAATATTAATTTCTAAATAAATGTTTGATTGAATCAACTATTAGTTGAAATACATAAATAAGTGTATTTAAAATAGCCTATTAATAAAAGGCTCACTATTAGACAATTCAATATCCTAAAGTAAAAATAAATAAGGCCGTTTTGCCGGATTTCGACCGAAAATGGTCGAGTGTTAGAGGACAAATATCACAGATTTATTTAGATAATGATTTTTTATTTATGAGCTATTTAAAGAAAGACAAAGTAGGCTTCCACCATACTTTTAAGGTTTCTTTTTTGTCGGTTCGCCATATCTCCCTTAATACTTCTTCAAAATCAATGATTGAAACATCATTTTGAAGATTATATTAACCGCTAATGACGAAAAATAAACAAATTGTTTAAAATTAAAGTTTTCGTTAAAAAACTTTATTTTAAAAATCTTTTTATAAAATACTAGACGGCGCCATCTATTGACAATTTGTCGAACTAACATGCACGACAGCTGTTGGAGTTGTTTATTATTTCTCAAAGGTGTTTTTTTTTTTTGTCGGTACGCCATATAATAACGTTTCTCATCACAAGTAAATTACTACTCTCCAAACTAAAATACCTTTCAATAATAAATAATTGCATTTACTTATTTCAACATTATTATATTTACAAATTCCTTTAATATAAGGTACCCTGCCCAAATAACGCCACCTTAACATTTAAATTATTGTAAGTCTGGAAATAAGTTGTATCGAAGCACGAAAATTATGACCAAGAAAGTTTAATTTTCAGTTTGAAGCATACCTTAATGAAACATATGATAATTTTTACTGGAGAAGTATGAGAACTCAAATAAAAAAAACTTTGCAAACTGGCATTATTAGTAACACCTGTTCCAATGAACGCCACCTACTTTCTAGTAACTTAACTTATTTAAAATTAAGAATTATTCCATGGTTGTAAACATTATTTGTAGAAAATTACAGTAAAAAGCAACTAAATTTGACTTTCCGTAAAAAATAAGAGGAAATATAAAAATTAATTAATTTCGGCATTTTCCTATTGTAAAAGCAAAATAATAAATAAGATAAAAATCTATATATTCATATATATATATAAGAGACCATAACACACAAGTCTTGTTAAACAAAAATATATTTCTTTCACATAATATGTTACCTTAGAAAATTTTACGAATCGTTAATAATTAATACGCATAGATGTTATAACACAGAAGTGTCAATCCGGAATACATTGTTATATGATTTAAAATGATACTGTTAACTTGATGTATTATAAAGAATATTCTTTGTTATTTGTGATGTAGTTATGGTTACTTTATGTTTTTAGTTATGTACGCATCTGAAGACGAGAAATTCTCGAAACATGTTATGTGAAAGAAATATATTTTTGTTTATCAAGACTTGTGTGTTATCGTCTCTTATATATTATAGTCTACACACAATGTATCCCTATCTATATTTTCATGAAACATATTAGTAACTTATAAATGTCGTATGTAACCTAAAATCGTATATGTAGACCATTAACACCACCATGGCGTTAAAGCGCTACTGATCACATGGATCACATGATACACTTGTTTGTCTACAATTTCCGAATTTTAAAAATAACAGTTAACTTATCTACATACAAGAATCTTCAAGAATCAAGAAAATATATAGTTTTATATAGTTAATCTTTGCTGAACATTAAAAAATCTATATTTTATCTTACGTTGATATAGTAGCAGCCTTTCAGAACCTTTCAGATAGGTAGCGTTAAAGGTATATATGGCATTATATGGCTGAGGTACCTTACATGTTTTAACAAACCAATATGGCAATATAGGATTATTATTATTAAATAATTATTATTTTTCATTATTATTATAAAAAATTCATTCGGCGAAAAACAAAAAAGTTAATGAATAACAATGAATTAAATATTAATAAGCGAAAATTAAAAAAAAAATAGAATTGAAAATAGATAAGGAAAACTATAAAACTGAGAAAAAAAATATTAAAACCAATTAGAAAGTATTACCTTCTTTTCTTCTGACTTTTTATATGATGTTTTTCTATTGAAGAATTTATTGGAAAAGTTCTAAGAAATATATAACGAATCATAAGACAGGTTTCGGCTTTGGTACATCACTCATTATTACAGGAAGAAAAAAGAACGAAAAAATAATAACTGTTTACGACAGTTTACGACAGTTTGCATGCATACAATACAAGTTTCTCTTATAAGCGCGAGTAGCATAGAAATGAATAGAAGTTGCTGTATAACACAGCGCCATATATAAATCAGCATATCTATTACCAGCGCCATCTACATGGATCCGTATAATCGTCAATAAACGTGTTAACAATGTTAAAAAGAGACAGATCTTGTCCTCGAGGAATAACAGAAGAAAAAAAGTATTTGCAGATATATATAAATTTTTTGAAATTGTAAACCTAAAAAAAAACAAAAAACAATTACAGAACTGCTGACCAAAGATCATATAGAGCATAAATGAATCTATATTACTAAAATCTTTTATTTCTCTGTCTGTCTGTTCGGCGCAATTGTTAATTCCTGTGAAAAAATTACTACAATGAAACGTTCGTGACGTCTTATCCATTGGACCACGGGAACTACATTCAATTATTGTTTCTTATCACTCCCTTTGTGTGTGTGTGTATGTGTGGCGGAATGAGAGAAGAGCCAAAAAAGAAAAAAAAAAGAAAATAACTCAGTAATTTTAGCCTACTAGATTAAAATTTAAATTTCAATCTTCTTTTTTTTAGCTTCTCTCCTTCAACAATGGCGCGCGCTATCAAATAATGAGTTCATTCAAAAAGAAATAAAATATCACTTTTTGCCATAACCGCTTGGAATCGATTCTTCTTTGATTATCTCATACTTACCAGGGGGAGAAGGGGGATGGCTTAGTATTTTAATAAAAACAAATCAATTAGCAATAACAAATAGAAATTCAATGGAGTCGAAACCTTTGCAATATATCACAATATTGCATTGTTAAAAGTGATACTACTTTTGTTTGGCATGCAAAACTCATTTATTCAAGCTGCTTTCATTCCAGGTTCAAGAGGAATTTTAAGCTCAGTCATATAGTTTGTCTAGACTCTTATTTCGCAAAATTCGGGAAACTCATTGCCACATTAGGTCGTGGATATCATTTTCGTTAGAGTCAATTCAGTATAAACAAACCCTAATTCAGTCGAATTTCCACTCTTTTCCTGACCACCTAAAGTGACCACCTAAAACCGGAAGTGTTTTCTCAGGATATAGGACTTTTCAGAAATCTCCAGGCCATGGGGAGTCTGACACGAAATGGCTCATGGTACTCCGACTTCTGGTCTCGGCTGTTGGAGGTAGCTACAAACGGACACACACATTCAGATACCTGAATCCTTATAATTCCAATCTAAAAATTGTAGATCTGCTGAGTCCTTGAGAAATTAATAGTCAAAGTTTTAAACTGATATCTGGGAATCAGAAACATATTTATAATCTCAGCAATAAATGATATGCATTTACCAATAATGCGTTTGAAAAAATATTCTTGGTTCCAAGGCTACTTTCTACGAACACTTCCGCTTTGCAGTGAAAGATGACTTTTCTAGTCAATGGAAATAATAAGAATTTAAAATCAACATTTTTAGTTAAAACATAATAAACACACAGAAAGAAAAAAAAATAAGCAAGAAATGTCTATATTGAACATTAAGTAAAAACCAAAAGCTTTGTAATTCTTTTTAAAAAGATCTTTTGTTAAATCAATTGTAAATAACAGGAAATAAATGAATATCTTATTTCTTCCTATTCTCACTTCTAATTTCTATTCTCGAAGTGTTTTGCTGCCTTTCAAAGAAATTGAACTTTCTAGTTCCTTCTGTTTGTTTCATTTTCCTGATTTCATCATAAATAGAGAGTTAATCAAAGTTAGAGGATCTATAATCAGACTCTTTGTAGATTAATTGTTTGTCGCAAATGATTAAATAAATAACAACAAAAAAAAAAAGGAATTTATTTAACAAAGATGGATTAAGGAAATCCCAAGTAAATAAGATGAAATCTTTGTTAAACAATCAAAGCTAGAGAATTCAAGGCCATAGAAATCAGGTTACTTGATTGGATGATAGAAACAGATTCATTTATCATCTGTTTGATTGAGAACAAATCACTATTTTTTAAAGAAAAATAAAGTAAATAAGCGAAAGTAAATAAGTACAACTCGCTCTATTTTTTTACTCCAAATTTATAATTTTGTTGACAATTTGCCTCAATCCTCCTTCAAATGCGTAAAATGATTGAATCCCTGTTCCTGTTGGTGAGAAACTTCCTGTTGGTGGTTTCTATGTTTTTCGTTCTAGGCTATTTCCCACGTGAAGTATCTTTAGAAGGACAAAGTTATTGTTGGAATATGAAACCGAAACCACTACATTATAGAAATATTGTGTTACGAACATTGATATGCATTTGATTGATGAAAAATTATTTTTATAATTATTACTTAACTTTGAATCAAGTACTCATCAACTGCAATAAATATTATTATTAAATTTAGGTAAATAAAGTCAATATGTAATTAAAAAAGAATTCAAAATTGTACATTTAATTAACTTTTCTTTGAACTTGTAAATGAGATTCTTTCTCTTCCAAAGTAGAAAGAAAATATTGAATTGAACAGAGATCTCATTTTGAGGAATATTTACGTGTTTTCATAGAAAGAGTTGATTAATTTAATAAAAAATATCAACGAAATTTAAACAAGTAATCAATAAATAAGTGAATCTGTATATTTATATTATTATTTATTTAGTTAGTTATTTATTATTGATATAACTTTAAAAAAAAGTTTATTTTAGAATTAAATAAATATCATGTGATCCTTCCGACAACTCCGTTGAAGTCAGTGATGGGGGTTCTCAAGCAGGAGCAACGCAGGGAAAGTGACGGTGTTTTATTTCCTTTGGTGATGATAGAAGAAGAGATGCAGCAGGAGAATGATTTAAAATAATACAAGTGTGATTTCTTCTTGTTATTATTTTTTTTTTGAAAATTAGCTTCTTTTGATTAACTTGACTATTCATAATAATTATTATTTTCTCTTAAAATGTAATTATTGTTAAGAAATAAACACCCCACACTGCGTATAAATAAACATTCACGCCTTTGAGTTTATCATCAGAAAGAATCGGGAACTGCCGTTTTATGGACACATCGGTCCGATCCACCCTCCTTCGATGATAAACCGAGAAAGGCGTGAAAATAAATGGAAATTAGTTTCTCTCCCGAAAGTCACTCCAGAACAAAATAAACAACAACAATAAAAAAAATAGGTGCTAAAGCGCACTCAAAAGACTTTTGATTGGACTCATGAGTTGCTAAAAAAGAACGAAACGGCCGTTTCCGAAAGCCATTGGATGATAAACTCAAAGGTGAGAATAGTTATTTCTGCGACGTATTTGGTTTTTATTTCTTATTGATTTTTTGTATGTTAAATTTTTATTTCATGAAATTATTAGGCCTATTATTTATCTTTAGTAAATCTTTTAAATATAAAGAAAGGTATATACATTTTATTGCCGTGTCTAATCGTTGTGATATAAAACCTTTTTTTGATGATTAAAGGCTTTAACTAAATAAAAAAAAATAAACAAATATTTTTTAAAATTATTAGAAATTATTTTAATAAATATTTTACATTTCTTGGAATTTCTAACTTTGTATCTAAAATTTGAAAATAAAAATTTTGATATCAAAAAATGACTTATTGTTTCAACCATTTTTGATGTAATCTATTGACATCTCCGTTTCAAAACCATAGCAGAACTGTTCATGTTTTAGTGTATTTTTTTTTTTTTTGTATAACTCGGATTGCAGAAATTAAAAGTTGGATGTTCATTTATTACTTGTCCTGATGTTTTGGAAGTAAATACTCTTCTTAATTGAAAGAAATATACAAATATATCGAATCGAGAAAACTGCAAATGTGATGGTGACTTCCCTCGTTTGCAAATTTACGGATTCAATTATTAAAAATCAGAATATATGGAATACGGAGGGTTGTCCCATTATTATAGTAAAAAAATGTTTACACCAACGCGCTCTGGATGATTCCCTCATACGATCAGTAGATTATTATGTGATCACTTTATGGAAGAACATTGTTTTGGAATTTTGAAGAACATTGGAATATTATATGAGATATAAATGTCACTTCTAGCAAAAATACGTAGTTGTTCTTTCCGAAGCAAAACTTCCAGCATAACTACAATGTGTAAACAAGGAAATTTCAAGGTCAGCTATCGACCGAATAGAACAAAAAAGAAGCCAATTAGTTCGGTACGAAATAATTTATCCACTCGGAAACCGTTCTCGAGACCAATGTGTTTTCATGCCTCAGCACTAAAGACTAAAGATAACCCAAGGAACATTGCTGAGTCAAAGACAACGCAAAATTCATCAAGATCTTCGAAAGCATTATAAACCAAAGGGACACAACTTTACATTGCAAAGAGCAGGAACAACTTTCGTAAGTTGTGTAAAGGGTACTTGGTAGTTTATAGGTGGAAATCTTTGTCAATTGAGAAGATTAGCAAGTATTCAGTGAAAGAGATGAAACAGTATGAACAGTTGTTGGTACTCTTGGAATAATTCCAAAACAAAATTATTTAAATCAGCTACTTCAGTCTAAAAGATCTAACTTTTCAGGTAACCTGGATTATATTTGATTGACCAATAGTGTTTGCCCGAATAAATGAGCCATTTGCTGTGATATTGTAATCAGGTATTTGCATCATCACATCCTCATTCTCATTGTCTATTTCAAGTGTTATTTAGTTTCCACTGTTAGTTCTGATGTACTCTATTGTTTCTTGGCAATGAGTGGATTTATTTAATATATTTAATAACAGGTAAGTTTCGGATAGAACTTTCCGTTTTCAGGATTATGTTTTTTCCGAAAATTTGCTGTTATTTAAAATATTAAATAAATATTTTTATTGAATATATTTTACTGATATGAAGATGCGGTTCTTTAACAATATGACGTAAACAAGAGATTAGAAAGAAGTATGGATTTAATACATATAAATAAGTGTATTTCTGTTATTTTATTAGAGTTACCGTTAATGTAGACTGAAGCCTGAATAAAGCAGGCTTAGAGTTACTACAAATATTTCCTAAAATATTAGACTTCTGAATTCTAGTATCCCATTGAACAGCACAATAGAGAATCTCAGGCTCTGCCAGAAAAATAGTTGAATAATGAAAAAAAGTAAATTATAAAATATACTAAGTTCCATTTTGATCTTGAACATAAATGCAAATACTTGCATCTACTCCCAAATAGGTTTTGGAGCTCTCAGTGTGCGGATGAATATCAGATTCCTTAAATAAATTGGAATAGAAATCAATTGGCGGTTTCCTGATACTGAGATATAATCTATCAAATAAGAATTTCATTAAATAAAATAATGATACCAATCAACAAACAAAAGAAACAGATAATGAGGGAAAGGAAGATTTACTTTCATAAATATTATTTTTAAAAATTTCATATTTTTTATTTACAATATATACTATCTATCTATCTTTATATATATATATATAAATATATATATATAGATAATATTTACATTTTACTTTTATTATCTAGGAAGTTCTATTTATTTGTCATAAATCTCAAGGTATCTTCTGGGACATTTGCTGTCATTTATATTTGATTAAACAACTAAATTATTAAACGAAAAGAAGTTTCTGAATAGAAAAATATGAAAATAACAATTTTTAATACTTTTATTATAAGGTATTTTTAATTGAATAATTTACGTGTGTTGAAATGGATTAACCAAGACAGAAAAGGCCAGACACACAAAAATACTAATGCATTTAAATTAATGATGATCAAAATTACAGACATTTCGATTTGCTACATTATACAAATCTTTCTCAATGTGACCGTTAACATTCGCAAGAAAAACACAAACAAACAACTCAGAAAACATAACAAAACAGCGCCCTCTAGGGAACAAATGAGCAAAAAGGTTTTTAGATGAAAGTAATAACATATTAAAATTACAAATATAAAAATTAAATTGCAAATAAAATGTAAATAAAATTAAACATAAAATTACAAAAATAAAATTAAGAAATAAAAAATAAAAAATAAGCGTCGAATAAAAAGGACTTAACCTATAGAACTGTTACTCACATGCTCGAAAAGGGCCATACATTGGATTTGAAAGGAGCTTCCATTATGGCACGAGCGAGCAATGAACACTTACGCAAATGTACAAAAAATAAATAAAACGAAATTGTCAGCTGATGCAAGTATGAGGAAAATGACGGGAGTTAAAGCCAAAAAAGATTAACGAAAAAATTAAAATATAAAGAAAGGAAATTTAAATACTGCTTTAAATATTATTATTTTATTTGCATTGATTTAATTTCATTTGTAGATTGATTTATAAGGACTCGTTAATTCGACTATTTTCTTCTCATTCTTATTCTTTTAATAAATAGTATTTCTTCATTATTGTTACTTTGAAAATGGCAGCATTTGATGTCAGATTTTATCTTTTTTAAACCAATTCTATCTTAAATAACTTTTCTTGTGCAATTTTAATTTTTTACTAATTTTGAATTCTTTATTTTAGTTACAATGGAATTAAAGGAAATCGAATGAAATCTCATCTCCTCAAAGTATTTGATTAATTTGAAAAGAACTTTAACATGCCCGATGATTCAAAGAATGATTCAAAGAAATAAGTAAACAAACGAAGGCACAGTTACTTATTTGATTAATTGTCTGAATATTATTTTGTTAGTTTATTATCTTCTACAAAGTAGATCATTTAAAAAATATCGGATAAAAAGAGAAAAAAATTATATTTATATATTTTTTGAAATTTTTAATTATAAGAGACTTAGAATTCATTATTGTTTAAAAATCTCCAGAAGAAATACCCCAATGAGGTTCAAGAAGTATTTTACTTTTGATCATCAAGAATAATCTTGGATTACATAATTATAAAAAATGTCGGATTGTATAGTTATAAGTTTTTCATTATCTTCACATTATCGAATAAATTTGATTTTTTTTTTCAGTTTTTCTATTAAAACAAAAATCTTTTTTTTTTCAACGTTCCTTCATTTTTTTTGTCTATTTTTGTTTAATGTATCATTTATTTTTGTTCTAAATATTCATTTCTGTTTGTTATATATATATATAATATATATGTGTGTGTGTGTGTGTGTGTGTGTGTGTGTGTGTGTGTAATTCTTTAACCAAAGTATTTACATTTTATATAACTGAATTTTTAACAAATATCAATACCTTCTGACGAATGATATTATTGTTATTATGTTTCTATGTTTCAAACCTTGGGTTTCCCCAGCAAAAACAATATGGCGGGTCAAGGTCCACAACACAAATTGCCAAAAATGTAGTGAATGCGTGATGTAGTGGCTGTCTGTATCCTGTGAGATGAGTCCCTAACTGTGCGACAGTGTAGAAGTCGCGAGTAAGATCCTGGTTCATCTGTGATGACCATCGGATGCGCTGGCGTGGTTTCCCAGTCTTGGTGGTCGCCTGCTCTGACACAGACGAAACACTTCCGACTGTTCAGGCTGGATGGTGTTGCCCGGGTATTAGGGTAGCCATACTACAGAATGGGATGACACTTTCTCCACCAACACCTCCCGGAGACTGTAGTATATTTTTCGAACGGAGGCCTCTGCCTAACCCCCGAACGCGGGTGACTTTATCCTGCGCCATAGCCGATGCAGCATGATCTATATTAGAACGAGTTTTATGGAAACGAGAATTATTATTATTAATTTAGGGAATGTTAATTATGATAATTCAATGTTTCAGAATATAAAATATATTAAGAAGATTTTTGTTTTTTGAATTGCACAGAATAGTGAATTGCTTGAAGCAACTTGTGAAATGAAAATGACATTTTTGTGAATCGCAGGTCATATTCAGTCTTTTCAAGTGATTCCCGTAATTTTTAGCAAACGATAAAGCGGCGCCATCATTCAATTCCAGATAATCTTGGTTCATGTAGTCCATGTTGTCCTTTTTGCCGTCTTCCTTGTCGTTCCTGTTTTGTGGGCAACCATTCAATCGGACATGAACAGAGTCCCAGAGGGACGGCGAGTGAAACGCTGTGGCCCATGTGGAACATACGGCACTAGCGCTCAGCCGATCCCTCAACGGTAAATAGGCATAGATCCCGGTGAGAACAGATACTGGCAACTGATTCCAATTCAATTCCCCAGTCATTCCAAATAGGGGAAATAAGCATTACCATAATTCTTTGAAATGTGTCAAAAGCCCAACACAGAATAAACAACAAATAAAATCTTGTCCAGCATCTTTAAGGAAGGAAATTTACTTCTATAGCATCTTGGAACCGAAGAAAATAAAATAAAATGAATGGTGATAGAACTACATATTTCTTTAAGCCTAGCTGTCTCTCGAATTGATCTCTCGAATTTCTTAATAATAAATATTAAATGTTGATTTAAAAAAAAAATTAAATTATTCTAATTCTTCTTTTTCGTCTTCTTCTTCATCTTCTGCTTCAGCAGCTTCTTCACCTTCGGGAGAAGGAAGTGGCAGCAGTAGGCACACAATGGCGCCTCCTTCGTGGCGTATTATTATTATTATTTTTATTATTATTTTTCTTTCAACGTAATTATTATTGGTCATAAGGTGTTTAAGGTTAAGAGCTGGATCTGTATATTCTGACTTTTTATATGATGTTTTTCTATTGAAGAATTCATTGGAAAAGTTCCAAGAAAGCTAAAGCGAAAGATAGGAAAGAGAGACAGCGAAATTATTAAAATCTCTTTTTCTATTCGTTCTTTGTAATAAAGAAATTTGAACAATTAGAATATCAAGGATTGTATGTTAAATGAAGTGAAATTAAATTATACATTGGAAATTAAAGAGACTGTTAATAAAGGAGACTGAAATAATCACAGAAAAATCGCATTTTACATAATACCAAAAATTGGATGAGATAGTCTATTATTTTTTTAATTGAAAAATTCTGCTTGTTTATAAACATTTGAATTAAAGACTGAAATTAAAAGGTTTTACGTGTGTAAAATCAAACAGAGTACATATAAATCGACAACACACTTAAAATAATCATAAAACTCAATAAACTTTAAAAAAACCGTAACATGTTTCGATTAGCTTCCGCTAATCATCCTCAGACGGAATGAAGGAGAAGGAATTATTCTGCCAATACACGGCCTCGTCACAAAAAAAACCCAAAACAAACAACAAGTTTTAATTGGCTCCGCTCGTTTGAAGCTAACCAATAATCGTGAAGCTCTTAAGTCCAATGTCATTTTACCGTCAGAGGGGTGAGAAGATCCAAGAATATTTAAAACTGATAGCCATAATGAAGAATGTTATCAACAGATACCTTGGCATTATACGATTTGTATTTCAAAATAAAAAATAATTCAATAAATTTTCTTAGATAGCTATCCTTCTGTTTGGCAACAATTCTAATCTTATCCCTATCAATTTCATGATGAAATTTATGAACATGATCGGCAGTATTATACTTAAAATTACGTTTACCAATTGCCTTTTCGTGCTCCTCCAGTCGTTTTCAAAAAGGCCTATATGTTTCCCCAAAATAAATGCAAGAATGAGTTTTACAAGGAATAGCATAGACGCGATTGTTCTTATTCAGACATGAGGTATCATCCAAAACCTTAGCACCCCCATTAATACAATTTGCAACAGTGAAGCCCGTGGCCGCGACCACTCCAATTCCATAACTCCTTAATATTTTGTATTTGATTTGAGAAATCCATGTATTGAAATTGATGTTAATTTTATAGTCCGAAATTCATCGTTCAATGAAATTTGAATAGAAAACTACTATCTGAAATAATTTGTTAGTGAAAACGAATCAATGTGTATGATAATTAAATAGGGTATAATTGTTCGCCTATCTTCGAGAATCTCACATGATAAGGTCCAGACATAGTAGTTTAGAAAGATAATACGTAGTTTACACCTACTTATTGACGAAATGTTCAATGTCTCTTTGAAATTAGTGTTGATTAATTGTGATAACAGCACTTTAAGGTTGGGATTTGGGATATACTGTAAATATCGTACCTTTTTTTTAAAAAAAATCGTCATTTCCTTATTACTATCAGAAACACTACACTATGCCTAATGGAAGGCCAAGCACTCACAAATAAAATAAAAATAAATATATATATTTATAAAAATATATATTTAAACTTTAAGGTACAAATGGAATGCTTATGTACAAATGTACAAATGGAAAGCGGTACCCAACAGCTTTAAAAAGAATGCATTTATAATGGCAATTAGAAGGGCTGTTTTGATTTCATCTGATTATATATTGTTTGAAGAGGAAATTAAAAAAATTAAGGAAATAGCTTTAAATTGTGGTTATAATGAGGGATTTATTAATTTAATGGTTAAGAGCACTCTAAATAAGATTTATAATTCAAATAATTTAAGTCAAATTAAGCCTAAAAATTTTTTTAAGCATTCCATTTGTACCGGGGGTTTATTATCCTATTGCTCGAATATTAAGGAGTTATGGAATTGGAGTTGTTGCTGCCACGGGCTTCACTGTTGCAAATTGTATTAATGAGGGTGCTAAGGTTTTGGATGATACCTCATGTCTAAATAAGAACAATTGCGTCTATGCTATTCCTTGTAATAATCATTCTTGTGTTTATTTTGGGAAAACATATAGACCTTTACAAAAACGACTGGAGGAGCACGAAAAGGCAATTGGTAAACGTAATTTTAAGTAT
>JAFIDM010102334.1:0-15592 GCA_023159025.1 Thereuonema tuberculata | reverse complement strand
CCCTCCTATTAGTTTTCTTCCAAACGTGTTTTGGATATTTATCAATTTTTGAAGTTCGGTTTCTGTATTAATTATAGTTTCGTTACCATATGTTAGAACAGGCACAGCCAATGATTTCCATAATATTCTACCTAGTTCTACTTTATTGTAGCTTTTATTACATATGCCCTTTATCCATCCATTTAGTTTATTTGCTATAGCTATTGTGTTGTTTGTATGTTTTTTAAAGATTTGTCCCTCATTTGTTATTAATATTCCTAGGTATTGATATTCATTGGTTTCTTTAATTTTCCGATTATTAATTTGCCAGTAGTTTTTCTCAACTACATTAAAATTTATTACTTCGCTTTTGTTGCAATTGAATTCCATTTGAAAATCTTTTGCGAAGCTTCCTGCCGTATTTAGTAGGCTCTGTAAATCCTTTTTATTATCTGGAGCTATCCAGTGTAAGCGTACCTGCGGTTAAGCCTAAACCTGTTACGAACGGACAGAATCGATCGAGTATTAAACGCCTTATCGCGGTAGAAATCCATTAAGATTCTTTCATTATCAATTGACAAAATATTATTGTTTGAATTATCTTTTTTGGGCCGCCCATGTTGCAGATTTTAAGCCTTCTCTCTCACAAAACATGTCGGCGGGAGCGAGTGATTTTTCGATTTTCCAAGTCCCGCCTTCCTCTGACGTCACATTGTCACGTGATTTCATCCGTTCATTTGATTCGCTTTCGTACCACCAATATTTTGAGCCCACTAATATTGGGCCAATATTGTTCCTTTGGTACCGACAATAAAATTGGGGCAATATTGTTCAGGTTGGGGCAATCAAATTGGGGCAAACGGTTGCCAGCAATCAAATTGGGCCTGATTGTCCCAAAATATCGCCTCGTGTTCAGCCAGTATACGGGGAAAAAGTACTAATATTTCGTAATAATATTGAACGAAAACCCACACCCCCCTATTGAGTAAATTGAACTGTTGCTACTGGCTTCTTGTCTCAGGAGTGGAAAAATTCCTCTCCGAGAATTTTAAAATCCCTAGTTTTAGTTATTATAAAATAAATAAGATTTTTTTCTTGAAAAATATGAAAAACTTCTTTATGCAAAAGGTTTAGTTGTTATGGTGTTTTGAATGGGTTTGCCTTCTCGCGGGAAGTGCGAGAAAAGAGAGAAAAAAAAAAACTCTTACTTTTGGAAGAAGCATTTGACTTTGGTTGTCATTCATTTCGCTCCTCGTTAGCGGTGACAACGGGTGGAAAACGGAGAGATGAAGGTGATTTCATCTAAATTGTTTTTAAATTATTAAGTTGATTAGTCTTACCATGGAGAATTACTTTACCGCATCTGATATCTTCCGGTGTTTTAACGGTCTTGGACAAGGAAAGACATTTAGTAAAGAACTCTTTAAGTGGTGACACGAGATTCTTCCATTATGCCAGGGGAATGTTCAGCGAAAACTCCGAGCAGGACATTAAAAATTATAGGTGTTCCTATATTAACTACAGGGCTAATTATGAAGTTTCAGGGTAAAGGAAGAAATGTCGTGGTTCTGAAGATTAGTTTCTATCTTTGCCAAGTTGTCTTAAGCGGTCTAAGCTATCAAATGCAGTATTTCTAAATAGACTATTAATGACTATAGATGTCCTGTTATTGACAACGCACGTTTATCAGTTACGCTGAGGGTTTGGAACAAGGAACAATATCAGTTTTACGAAGTTACGCTTCATCATTTACAGTTCTTGTTCAGCCGGAAATCGACAAGTGTACCATGAGTACAGATCTTGCTATTAGAGGTAACTGTTAGTTTTATGCTGACTTTTCTATTCTACAACCCAGGGGTACCGTTCCCGAGTAAATCTGGAAAAGTAAATTGATTTCAAAAAGAGCTACTTGTATTTTCTATTTGCTGAAGGAATATAACCTATATATTACTTCTACTCTATGATTACGGAGCGGAATAGGGGAAGTATCAGTCATTTCTAGTCCTCTAGTGTAGGTTTGCGAACAATATCTTCAAAGCAAGTAGAAATTGGAACAATATAGGATGTTATTCTTGAATCGGTAGGAATTTATTCAGTAATGGTCAACTGGAACACATTACAGTCTCTGTGATTTAAATGAATACTGTGAATTAAGGAAAACCATAGTTATTTCTTAAAGCTGCAGGTTGAAATTCTAGGTAAAGTCTATAAAGTGTGAAATCTTAAAAGTGCTTCTATCTGAAATTAATTAAGAGTGAAATCCTAAAAGTGCTACTATCTGAAACCAATGAAGTGTGAAACCTGAAAAGTGCTACTATATAGAAAAAGGGTAACCTCCACCTTGAAGTGAATTATTCATGTAGTGCAAGGAATAATTTAGGATATATGTGAGTACGTGAAAAGCCTAGGTATTCCTAAAAAGAGAAGCAGCTGAAGAGGTATGTATTATTGTCAGTTAATCATAATGATGTTTACTGCGAATTTTAGTCACTGTTCGTAGTTAAGGAGAGGATAAGGATAATTGAACTTCCAATTAGGTTGCAATCTAAAGAAAAATTGAGTGAAATGGTGTCAGGTTATATTAAAGATGTTATCTGAAGTTTGGGTTAAAGAGTTTCTTTCATAAGTTAATGTTTTCTGTAAGTTTTAAAATCCACAGCTGTAAACTTCTCAAAGTTTTATGGGTAAAATTCACTTTAGTCATCGGTATGTACATCTAATTTGGTTATTAATTATTCCTAGTATTAGACATTAATAATGCATCTACTTTGTAGTCAGATAAGGATATTGCTATTTGAGTAAAATCTTTAAGCAATCATAGTTAGGGAGTGATAAAGGATCTTTTTTTTTTTTAGGTTGTTTTTTTATAAGAAATAAGATTATAAGATCCTTTATCACTCCCTAACTATGATTGCTTAAAGATTTTACTCAAATAGCAGTCTTCAGAACCACGGTATTTTCTTCCTTTACTCTGAAACTTCATAATTAGCCCGCAGACTCCTGTAGTTAATATAGGAACACCTATAATTTCTAATGTTCTGCTCGGAGTTTTCGCTGAACATTCCCCTGGCATAATGGAAGAATCTCGTGTCACCACTTATGGCCGGTTGCACCATTGAAGTTCAGGAGCTGAACCACGTTCAAACTGCAAGATGAACGGAGATCATTCTTAAACCTATTGCGCCAACAACGTTTAATGAGAATCTCGGTTCAAAAGCGTCGTCAAGTTGAACTGTCGAATTCGGCCGTTCAAGGCGCTGAACTCGGTTCAAAACCGCTGTTCGGTGTTCGAGCCATTACTGATATTCGCTTGCGAATTGAGACCAAAGCAAGTTTTCTCTCAACTATCAGAAATAACTTTTAAAAATGACAACTTTACATTTATTTAATTCGTTGGACAGTGACAGTGAAGAGAAATTTCAGTTGTTAACAGAGTTGCATCATTTGTATCCAAAAGGCAGACTATTTCGCGATTAGTATATTAGGGTAATCGTGGAGTTTAGTGTCCCAAATTAAATAACAATAAAAAACCTACAACAGTAAATGACAGTCATAAAATGTGAAATTTCACCACACTTGGGTGGGTGGATGGCCGCACGGATAGTGTCCCACCCCCCACCGACATCGGGCACCAAAATTTGCCGCTGTTGGTATAGTCTCTGCCGCCGACGCTTATAGCCATCCACCCACACAAATATGGTGAAATTTCACATTTTATGACTGTGTGTCATTACACTGTTGTAGGTTTTTATTGTTATTTAATTTGGGAAGCTAAACTCCACGATTACATATATTAGTAATACTCCGCATCGATTTTTTTTTTTTAAATTATAAAATGTGTTATGTATGATTCAGTTATATCAATTAAAAGGATTTTTTTTTTCGGCTCTGAATAATTAGGGACTCGGCAGAATTCAGTTTTTTAATTCCTGAACTCCATTTTCATAATGAGATTGTTGCTGCTGAAACAAAGGACAACTGTTGAAAAAAATACAATGGGTTGATTTCCCGCAACGAAAGACGAATCTTGTAACCAATCAGGAATCAGCTTTGAACGCATGACGTACTTCCGCTGCTATGAACCAAGATCACAGAACTTCAGTTCAGTTGTGACTGCTTTAGCTTGGTGCAACAAGGCTGAACTTCGATTTGAGGTTCAAGCAGAACTCGGTTCATGGAAACCGTAGTTAAACGCTACTTTGGTGCAATCGGGCATTAAGAGTTCTTTACCTAAATGTCTTTTCTTGTCCAAGATCGTTAAAACAACGGAAGATATCTGATGCGGTAAAGTAATTGTCCATGGTAAGACTAATCAACTTAATAATTTAAAAAGAATTTAGATGAAATCACCTTCATCACTCCATTTTCCACCCGTTGTCACCGCTAACGAGGAGCGAAATGAATGACAACCAAAGTCACATGCTTCTTCCAAAAGTAAGAGTTTTTCTTTTTCTCTTTTCTCGCACTTCCCGCGAGAAGGCAAACCCATTCAAAC
This sequence comes from Thereuonema tuberculata, assembly GCA_023159025.1. Taxonomy (NCBI): domain Eukaryota; kingdom Metazoa; phylum Arthropoda; class Chilopoda; order Scutigeromorpha; family Scutigeridae; genus Thereuonema; species Thereuonema tuberculata. Next base: position 11,118 of record JAFIDM010102334.1, on the reverse strand, counting down.
ACCATAACAACTAAACCTTTTATATAAAGAAGAAGTTTTTCATATTTTTCAAGAAAAAAAATCTTATTTATTTTATAATAACTAAAACTAGGGATTTTAAAATTTTCGGAGAGGAATTTTTCCACTTCTCAGCCAAGAAGCCAGTAGCAACAGTTCAATTTACTCAATAGGGGTGTGTGGGTTTTCGTTTAATATTATTACGAAATATTAGTACTTTTTCCCCTAAACAAACTATTACACCATAGTTGAACCATGAATTCAATAACAAAGCTCAATTAATACATATTAATGACCAACGATCGCTAGCAGGACTCCAACTGGCGATTAAAATAAATTTCTATGAAATTCCAAAACCTGGCCCCTATATTAAGAATACAGAGACCCTGTTAAAGCTTCATCAACTAAATTATGACACTTATAAGTCACCCTTTAAAATAACTCTTTAGAAAGGAAACCTGAAACACTCTAAAAGAGGGTTTCAACATCTAGTGATATTATGATGAAACGAATATATTTGAGATAATATAGTATCTATTGAAGAGAAAAGAAATCATTTCGCAGAATATTTGTATTCTAAAGATAACAAGGAATAATTTGAGAGACAAAATAAACAATGAGGCAAATATTTTTCATTTATTAAAAGAAACATCACGATTCTTAAGAAATACATGAGACCATTGTTGATTTCGAAGACAATGTCAATTGAATTAAGAAAGTTAAGTGATTCAAACTGTGATTTCACGACTTTACCCACTGTCTCATCTTCGATATCAGTAACTCCAGACGAGCTATGATTAAAGAAAAACAGACTGGAGAATACTTCAGGTAAATGAAGTAGGACTGTAATGTAATATTTTGATGAATAAAATAAAAAAAAAATCGAAACATTCAAACATAAAACCTTTTGTAAAAAATAAATAAATGGGTCATTCCACAGAAAACGTACCTCTTAAGAGACAAAAATGTTTAGTAAAAAATACTGACAAACAAATCTGAAATTTATTTCCTAAGCAGTATTATTTCTCCTATGAATTACCAAATGAATTGTTACATTGTTTCTTCTTTTTTCATGAAATAAGGAATAAAATAAAAAAGTGATACGAACGGAGAATACACAACTGTAACAGAGTATAAGAAACAGTGATGAAATCTTCCAATATTTTAATTTGGTAGATTTAAGCAAAACAAGGGTTGAAATTTTAATTTATTCTGAAACTGAGTGGTTAAATTGAACAACTTATCGCAAAATTGCAGAAAATAAATTTACCGATAATAATAAACAAATATTCCAATATCATAAAAATGTTATATTAATTATTGAGATAATGATAATAAACAATATAGTACATAAACCAAATTCTTCCACAATCTTCTTTCTTTCCATATCAAAAATATTAGATAGAAACACACTCTTCCTTATTAGTATTTTAATAAATATTTTAATACTAATGCAATGTATGGAAGAGTGTGTTTCTATCTAATATAGTACATATACTAAATCAATTATTGAGACTCATAGTATTTAAAGAAATGATTTTGTACCCTCTGTTACGAAATTATTATCCACCATTCAATGTTATTGTAACAGAGGATACATTCTGCAAAATTTCCCTACTTCGTCATGCTTCTTGTGAGGTTAGCTCGTGAACATCCGTTAAAATATAGTTGAAATTATCTGAAATACGATTCAATAAGTTCTATGTATTTTCACAATGTTATTTATCTGCCTAAGTTGAGAACGGAAGATACACAAAGATGAAAACCGTCTTGACAATCCTGAAGAAACTGTTACATAGAATATAGTTAAGCCACACTATTTTACTCCATACACAAGACAGAGCTGAAACAAAGCGGTGTCTTTTCCTCTTTCAACCACTCTTTGTGAATACTATTGCCATCTAATGGGAATTTGTTAAAACATCTTCAGAACGGAGGATACAAAAAAGTCTGTGACAATCTTTCAAAACTGAAAACATGTTCAAGCTAACATTTTCTCATTTTTTTTATGTCGAACTGCAGTTCACCTTTTAGTGTAAGAAACACAATGTGACTCACTTATTCAATATTTCCTTAAATTCATGCAATAATTAACCACCCTTCTGACGAAACACTTGTGACACGTAACGGAGGTATACGTAACGGAGGTAGGTAGTGAAGATATCTTCACTGTTGTTTAAAAATTTATTAGAAGTAAAATGAAAGAACGAAGAATACCAACGTTCATATCTTCTTTGGTTTGTATTGCTGTTTATAACCACTGAAAGAAGAACTTTGAATATTTCTTAAGTAAATAAATGCCTTGTACTTAAAAAGGCACGTTTTCTATGGAATGACCCAAATAGTTAACTACAATTTTGATATTGTGTTACTGTAATAAGTTTTATTTAAATATTTTATAATAATCATTTTTAAACTATTCAGCTTACTAATTTAAGATATTTAGTTAATAAATTATTATTGTATTTTTTAAATTTGATAATATTTTGTATGGGCAATAAAAAAATTCTGTCCACGTGTATTTTTTGATCATATTTTGTATTTAGAAAAAAATATTGCTATTTATTATTATAATTATTAGTATGATTATATAATTAAACATTTCAATAATTATTTTTAAGAACTCATTCCAAGTTGTTCAATAAATATTAAAAAAAACATTAAAAATCAATTCTCAACTTAAAATATTTTATTATTCGTGTGACTCACTTATTGGTATTATTTTGTTCCAACGAAATCACGTTATGAATCGAATAAAAACATTATTGAATAACTGACTTTAAGATGTATTTTATTCTCTAAGTAAATAAATATAATTTAATATAGAGGAATACATAATTTCTTTATAATCCTTTTGTATTCTTTTTTAATTACAACAATTTGCACAAACTTCTTTTTTTTCGTAAGGCAATGTTGTGAATGTTAAAAACGTTCTACTATTAAACGGACTGCTTCTAATAACACAATGATATCGATATAATATTGATAAAATCAATGATATCGGAATGTCACAATATCGCAAATGACTCAGACTGGAATCAGTACATGGTAGCCGGTAACAGTTTTTCATAAGATTCACAAGCAGAATTAAGTAAAAAATTTTAATTGAATAAGTTTAGGTGTTAACTTCTTACGCTACAATTACACGGAGAGGTATTGATGGTGATACGTCATCGTAGATGTGACATTTCTTGTTTTCTTTTACATTTTATAAATTCCGTTTGAAATATTTTTGATGCGAACTTTCTTTGGGATGTGAGCTGGATTTTCTGCAATTTTCTCTTTTAAAAATGAAGACATATTATGATTTTATTTATTAACTGTGAACGATTCAAAATAAATTTTAAAGACGATAACAGACAATATTGAAAGAGATTTTATGAAATAACTTTCGTGATTTTTTTTGGGGAGGGATAACTAGAAATTCTTGAGACTTTTGACAAGAAGAAAGACTGGGATTCAGTTATTTTAACTGTTCTTTAACTATGAGAACATAAAAGTAGTTGTTGCTGTTTCTTTTTTGTAAAGAATCAAAAGACATTATCTGGAATTTTTGTTTTATCTAGTTTCCAATAGCAAAGTGAACATGATGAAATCACTCGGTCTGTGTGTTTTAAGCTAAATTTTTTAGAAGCCATGACTTTCACAACAGCCCATATGTAATTTGAATATCGGCTTATTTGTTAAAATAATAATATTATAATACTGTTAAAAAAAAATAAAAAATTGATTTCCACTTTCGTAGTAGCCAGTGCTGCGGTTTCTCATTATGAAAGATAATGGCAACCTGCTGCCCTAAAGGAAGTTCGCGGAAATTGAGGCAATATTAACGGAAGTAAAACAATTCCACATTTTTGAAATATCCTGAAATTTTTTGAAAAACACAATATTGAAAAAGATGTTCTAAGCTCATTTTTTTCAAAGCCATGACTTCCGCAACAGCCCACATATAATTTGAAAGACTAAGCCAAATTTTGTTAAAGAAAATAAAAAAATTGATTTGCCAGTTTCAACAATAACAATAACGAATGTCCAACAGCCAATACCAATAATCCTGTTTGGGCACCAATGAGGGCACGTGCATCGTCATTGTCCCCTACATCCTTGAGTATTGCGAGAGCGGCGACCCAGCCGAAATTATGTAAAAACCGAGTTTTACAAACTCTCTGATAAATTTTGACGCAGAAACTTCATGCATTTCAGTGTAAACTTCATTTATGTGGGAAAGAAAATCTCAATATGCTGATAAAAATTGTGGAATCGCGATCCGTCGTGTTGAAGTGGGGAAAATAGTTCAGACGCCATCTTTAAACATGGGCGTGACGTCAAGCCTGACGTGTTCCAACGCTGCACTGTGATTGGTTATTTCAAATTACAAATTTACAAAGATCCCAACAACTTTTGCTTATTAATAGGATGATTCAAAATTATTTCGATTTACACCATTGCAGTAAATAATGCTGATTTTCATTTCATTTATTTTTATTTCAGAAAATGGAAAAATTAGTTCTGTTGTATTTTAGAAAATATTATAAATCGAATTATAATGTCCTTTTTTCATTTTTAGTTAATTCGATTACAACAAAAAATTAAAACAAATTTTAAAGAAAGTAGGCTTTAAGTTCTTTTGAACTTCCAGTTAAATTTATTAAACCTTTGTCAAATAATATTCTAGGATTACTGTTATCCCAGGGAGGATCCAAATCGTTTGGTAATAGGAAACGCGATATTTTCCATCAGAACATGACGTCACATCGATTGAAACTTGGAAATCTTATTCTATTCAAATAATGAATAAAGTGCTTCATTTTTTTGAAAAAAAAAAACAGAATTTTTTTGAAAATTAGCGAAATAAATATTTGAAATATTAATTTAATAAGCTGTCTGATACAAAAATAAATAAATAAATAAATAAATAAATCGACAAAAGAAACTTTTCAAAAGTAATACTGAGACATAAATTATAAATTTCACTGTTATTTCATCAAATCTAAAAAATAAAATTAGTTTTTAACTACATTTCAATAAACTACATTCCAATAGTCGAGCAAAATGATACATTTTGGTATGCAAAAGGTCGGGTAGTTCTGAATTTTGGATATGTTGTCAATGTTGGGTTTATATCATAAAATCCAAGTATGGTCCTCCGTGCGCCATGGCGCGCCACGTGATAGCAACAAAACAACAAAATTATTTACCTTCGCTATGTTTTTCCACAATAACTCCTGAACGGTTGGCTTTAAAGAAAATAATATTCTTTCCAAATGTAGAGTAGAGTAACTTTGTCACAATTTGAGCCCAAAACCAGCTCTGTAGCTGCAATAGTGACCGAGATACAGGCTTCTCAAAAATCACGAATTTCTACAAAATTATTGAAAATTGTGATTGTTCGGCAATTTTTGTTGAATATCACCAAAACCAATAAAATAGCTCAAACGTCATACGGAACAAATTTAAAGCCTAGGAAATTTGCTATAAAGAAAGCACAATCTGATGTTTTTACGACATATAGTAAAGGATATACAGTTTTTCAACGAAAGGGTGTAAACAGTTTGACTTAAAAAAATAGTCCAGGAAAATGATACATTTTGGTATGCAAAACGTCGGGGAGTTTTCATTTTTGGATACATTGTTAGTGTTGGGCTTATACCGTAAAATCCAAGTTTTCGGCTTCCGCGCGCCATGGCGCGCCACGTGATGTGAACAGAACATCAAAAATTTTGGACCTTTTCAATTTTTTTACACAATATCCCCTGAACGGTTTGTTTCACAGAAAATATTATCCATTCGAAATTTAAAGTAGAGTAAATTTGTCACAGTTTGAGCCCAAAACCAGCTCTGTAGCTATAATAGTGACCGAGACACAGGCTTCCCAACATCACGATTTTCTCAAAAATGTATGAAAATTGCGATTGTTCGGCAATTTTTGTGGAAACCAATAAATACAGCAAACGTCATAAGGAACAAATTGAAAGGCTAGGAAATTTGCTATAAAGAAAGCACAAGATGATGTTTCTACGACATATAGTAAAGGATATACAGTTGTTCAACGAAAGGGTTTAAACAGTTTGACATCATAAAACAATAGGCGAAACAAATGTACGAAAATTGCCCAGGAAAACCTAGGCAGTATTTGATTGACATAAACCATAGAATATATGGTATTTAACGTTTTTGTATCTTTGGCGGGCCAGGACGGCCATCTTCAAGCCTTGTGTGCTGCTCCTTGTCCTCTTCAGCTGAAGTTGTAAATCGTCTATAACGTCATAAGGAAAGTTAGTTATTAACGATGGCGAGTCGTCTTCATCTTCACTGCTGTCCTCAAGTAGAGTGATGTCTGACACGTTTTCGCAAGCTTCTCCCAGAGAACAAGTGCACAGAGAAGAACATATAAGACATGCTTACCGGCAACCACAACCATTCTTTCTTGCAGTTTCAAGATATCATTTTAAAGAAGGATTCAGGAGCTGCATCCTTTTCCAATTTGCTGGGGGAAAGGCCGAATCGGGTAGGTACCCATCCCCACTCAAGCATTCGCATGTCCTAACCTCTGCAGTATCTTAAGGTAAAATCGTAAGACATGAAGACGTGCTGCATCTACGGTTGGGGCTAAACGTGCGAGACTGGGCCTTGCTTTCGTTGCTGATTGGGTAAATAGCGTGTAGTGCAAGTGATTGAGATCACATGGAGAGGTTCTACGGTATAAAATAATCATAAAAGTTTCGCCTGCCTTAGCCTGGCTTACAGATATCCATCCTGGCCAGCCAAAGGGACAAAAACGTTAAATATTATTTATTCTATGGTTTATGTCTACCAAATACTGCCCAGGTTTTCCCGGGCAATCTTCGCACATTTGTTTCGCCTATTGTTTTGTGATGTCAAACTGTTTAAACCCTTACGTTGAGCAACTGTATATCCTTTATTATATGTCATATAAACATCCGCTTGTGCTTTCTTTATAGCAAATTTCCTAGCCTTTAAATGTGTTCCTTATGATGTTTATTTATTAGTTTCGGCGATATTCCACAAAAATTGCCGAACAATCACAATTTTCATACACTTTTGAGAAAATCATGATGTTTGGGAAGCCTGTGTCTCAGTCACTATTGCGGCTACAGAGCTGGTTTTGGGCTCAAACTGTGACAAATTTACTCTATTCTACAAAACATCAAAAATGGAGCCATACACCTATTTAAATAAAGAGTATTTATACACTTTAAATTATAATACAAATGCAACTAGTTTCTCCACCGAGAGGTGGTATTCTCGAGCACTTAAATACAGAAGTGGGGTGAAATTATATAATGGTAAGTGTGCTGATTGCTTCTGGGTAACTGGAATGACACCTGGGGGCAGCATGGAGAACGTCACAGAACCTCTAGCGGCGAGGACCAGGAACAGCGATGGAATAATTCATTGTGCGTTATCCGTTTATCCATTGGACATAAGGCGTAGTTCCAATTTACAAAGTAAAAATTTACAATATCAAAATTTAAATTTGAAAATTAAAAAAAAAAAAAATTTAAAAATTTTAAATTTGAAAATTAAAATTTTTGTTTTATTATTATTAAGAATTTTATCAAATTTTAACATTGAAGGAAGTAATAAGCTTTAAAAAACTTTTTACAAGTAAGATAATTCAGTAATCTTATTTGTAAAATTTCCAAAGAAAAAAAAAACTTTTTCATATTTCCTTTTTATCCATTGGCATTTAGTTTATTTTATTTCTATATTTTTTCAAGTTTTAATAGTTCTGTTACTTTCATTTTATATTTTATTTAACAAGTTTCTTAATTGGCAGCTTAGTTTCTTTATTTAAGTATTGTTTTCCAATGATATGTTTTTTTAATTTAATTCACATCTTGTCAGTATGTTACTAGCTCGTTGTAAATTGGAATTGTGCCTTATGTCCAATATGTGTTAAACGGATAACACACGATGAATGGGCTGTTCCATCGCTGTTCCTGGTCCTCGCCGCTAGACGTTCTCTGACGTTCTCCATGCTGCCACCAGGTGTCATTCCAGTTACCTAGAAGCCATCAGCACACTTACCATTATATAATTTCACCCCACTTCTGTATTCAATTGCTTGAGAATACCACCTCTCGGTGGAGAAACTAGTTGCATTTGTATTATGATTTCAACAAGTGACATGATGGAAACGTCTTCGGTTGAAACTACTCCAGGGGGTAATCAGAAACGGGAATCCCCCACCACCAAAGGTGATGCACCCAGGCCGTCGGATTCTGGAGAGCCTGGAAGATCATGTATGGAAGAGTCGCAGCTTCCTGGAACCCCAACGTATAAAATACGACCCAAGCGAAAACATCTGTTTGGGACACTAAATATAAACACTCTCATCCAAACAGGAAAACTAAAACAACTAACCAAAGTTTTAGAAGAAAGGAACATGTATATTTTGGCATTGCAAGAAACGAGGTTTCCAGATGATAACACAATGGAATCAGATGGCTTCAGAATATACAAGGGCAAACCGGGGCACAAGGTCTCATATGGAAGATTACCAATTTTAGGGACAGCTTTCGTGGTCAAGAAGACTTTAGCCAACTCAATCACAAACTTTAGCTCACCATCCGAAAGGATCTCATTCCTAACTTTCAGATGCGGAAATAAAACCTACGCGATCATCAATGCCCATGCCCCTATAAATCAAGACAACAAAAGGAACAAAGAGAAGGTAGACAACTTCTGGGAAACACTGGAAGACGAAACATCAAAGATTCCCCGCAGAAATATTAAGATCTTGGTTGGGGATTTTAATGCACAGATAGGAAAAGAGAGGAAATACAGAATGACTGTAGGAGATTATCCAGCCCATAAGAGGACAAACAGAAACGGTGAGAGACTAATAGCATTTTGCAGACAATTTAATCTAAAACTTATGTCCACACATTTCAGAGCCCTGCCAAAGAAGAAAAAGACGTGGCTATTCCCCCAATCCAATGTTAGGAGAATTTCAGATAGACCATGTTGCAATAACAACTACCAATAGAAGTGAAATTCTGAACGTAAAAGTGAAGAAAAGTACGAACATCAACACAGACTACTATCTTTTGGAAATTATAACGAAATTTCAGCCGAATAGACTCCGTAACAAAGCTGGAAGCAGCAGAAGGATCGACATAGAAAGTCTCAAACGAAATGAAAATACATATCGAGAAAGCTTATCAAAGTATAATATGAACAACTGGGAAGAAATTATGGAATCTTTAACAAAAACAACCGAAAACTTGCAGGAACCGAAAAAGAAACGGAGGCACAGATGGTGGAACGAAAGGTGTGACGACACCCTCAACGATAGACTAAGGGCCTGGAAAAGGTGGTATTCCAACCGAACAGAGGAAACACGGAATGACTTCAGTCAACAAAGGAAAATTACTGCAAAGATCATCAGAGGAGAAAAAAGAAAGTACGATAAAATCCGACTGGAAAGTTTGGAAGAAAATTTCAAAAGAAATAACACTAGAATATTCTATAAAACATTTAAGGAAGAATTACAACAGTACCAGCCTCCAAGTCTCTGTTTAAAAGACAGGATGGTACCCTTGCATTAGGTAACAAAGAGAACTGCCAACTTTTAGCGGAATATTTTGATACCCTTCTAAACTGCGAAGCACCATCTGAAAGACTGGACTTCAAGAAGCCATCCGACATAAACCCACTGTCAAAACCACCAAGCCTCATTGAGATAAAAAGTATTATTAAAGAACTGAAAAATAATAAAGCACCAGGAGAGGATGGTATTGTTGCAGAAATGTGGAAGTTCGGAGGAGATAGGGCAGTAGAAAGCCTACATCATCTGATTTGCAATGTCTGGGAAAAAGAAACAATACCAGGTGATTGGAAATGTGCTCTGATACATCCGCTCCACAAGAAAGGTTACCGCACAGACCCTAACAACTACCGAGGAATTTCATTGTTATCTGTTTCTTACAAAATACTCTCCCAGGCCTTACTTAACATAGTGGAAAAACAGGTGGATCATCAGATCGGAGAATATCAGGGAGGCTTCAGAAAGGGAAGATCCTGTGTGGAACAAATTTTCTGTCTCAAAAGCATCCTGAGAATAAGAGCGTTGAGGGGTAAGAACACAGTGATTTCGTTTGTCGACTTCAAAAAAGCATATGACTCGATAGACCGTCAGACGCTCATCAATGTCTTGGAAGAATTCGGCGTGGATAAAAAAACAAGATCTATCATCAGACAAACATTAATAGATACTGTCTCTAAAGTTAAATTTCAGGAGGAAATTTCAGAGCCCTTTCAGATTAAGACAGGAGTTAGGCAGGGGGATGGACTTTCACCAATTCTATTTAATATCGTTCTGGAAAAAATTATGAGAACATGGAAGAATGCCATGGCGGAAAGCGGAATTGAAGGAATCTGTTTAGGTGCGAAGAAGAAGGGTTTAAAAGTTGAGTGTCTAGCATTCGCTGATGATTTGGCGTTGTTAACAGATAAGAAGGAAAATGCCAAGATAATCTTGAAAAACTGCACAAGATCGCAGAAAAAACAGGACTCAAGATCTCATATGAGAAAACTGAATACATGGAATACAAACATAACAGAGAAACGCACCTGAATACAAGATATGGAAAGGTTAAAAGAACTGACAAATTTAAGTATCTAGGAGAATGGATCCAGCCAAATGATCTTGATAAAGAGGCAATCAAAGGACGCATCAGTAAGTTGTAACTGGCATACAGGTTAGTGCAAAATATATATAACAAAAAAGCTCTCTCCTACAACGCAAAATTCAGACACTATACCACGGTTGTCAAACCGGAAGGGATCTACAGTTCAGAATGCTTAATTTTAAACAAAAAAGGGGAAATAGAGGAACTTGAAAAGAGAGAAAGAAAAATTTTAAGGAAGATACTCGGACCGGAAAAAAGAGAGGATGGTACATGGAGGAAGAGGAAAAATATGGATTTATACAAACTAGTGGAAACGATTACAGACACGATACGTAAGAGAAGACTGATATTTTATGGTCACCTCGTAAGAATGAGCGAATCTAGATTAACTAAGAAGATCTTCGACTATATCACCAACTTAAAGTCGACGACTAAATGGGTTGAGGAAACTAGAAGAGACATG
>JAFIDM010102333.1:0-15592 GCA_023159025.1 Thereuonema tuberculata | reverse complement strand
AAAGCTTGGGTGAAGACAAGAAGCAAATACTATCATTATGCAATGAAATATATGAGAAAGGTGAATGGCCTGATGATTTCATGGAAACAGTATTGCTGCCAATACCGAAGAAAATTAATGCAAAGAAGTACAATGAGTTCAGGACTATCAGCCTTATATCGCACTCAGCGAAGATTCTTCTGCGAATACAGAACAGACGTTTATATTCTAAGGTGGAAGGAGAGTTGGAAGAAGAGCAATTTGGTTTTAGGAAAGGAAAAGGTACGAGAGATGCAATTGGACTGCTGCGAACAATTGACGAAAGATATCTAGAATAAAATAAACACGTATATGCAGTATTTGTGGATCTGGAAAAGGCTTTTGACAGAGTGGATTGGAATAAACTTATAGAAATCTTGAAGAAAATTGGTGTGGATTGGAAAGAGAGAAGGCTAATAACTAATCTTTATATGAAATAACGAGTCAAAGTCAGGATAGGAGAAAAATTGTCAGAGGGAAGTGGAATAGGGAGAGGGGTGCGACAAGAATGCCCTCTATCACCTACGCTGTTTAACATCTACTTAGAGGAGTTAGAGAAGAATTGTTTTCAGAGCATGGGAGGGGTGATAGTAGGAGGAAGAAGAATAAAGTGCATAAGATTTGCTGATGATATAGCATTGTTGGCAGAAGAGGAGATGATACTAAAGGATATGCTACTGCAGCTGAATGACAGCTGTGAACAATACGGAATGAAGATAAATATAAACAAGACAAAGACTATGGTTATCGGAAGAAAGACAAAGAAGATAAACATAAGTATTCGGAATGAGACATTGGAACAAGTGAACAACTTTAAATACTTAGGGTGTACTGTAAGTGGTGATATGAACTGCTGCCAAGCAGTCAAGAGGAGGATAGCAATAGTAAAGGAGGCTTTTAATAGGAAAAGGAGCATCTTCTGCGGACCTCTGGAAAAAGAACTAAGGAAGAGACTAGTGAAGTGCTTTGTGTGGTGCCTGGCATTGTATGGGGCAGAAACATGGACATTACGACGCAGTGAAGAGAAACGACTAGAAGCATTTGAAATGTGGATATGGAGAAGAATGGAGCATGTGAAATGGACAGACAAAATAAGAAACGAAGCTGTGCTAGAAAAAGTGGGTGAAGAAAGAATAATGCTGAAACTGATCAGGAAGAGAAAAAGAAACTGGTTGGGTCACTGGCTGAGAAGAAACTCTCTAATGAAGGATGCACTGGAAGGAATGGTGAACGGTAAAAAAGTTCGAGGCAGAAGAAGATTTCAGATGATCGACAACATTATGATAAATGGATCTTATGTGGAGACGAAGAGGAAGGCAGAAAATAGAAAAGATTGGAGAATGCTGGGTTTGCAGTGAAGGACCTGCCCTTGGCAGAGAACTACGTATGTATATGTTGTAGTTAGGTAATTATTCTGAATACTGAAGTTACTATTGGAAATACAACAATAAATTCTCATTTTTTTAACAATTCATTCGTTTTCAAAGATATTATTCAGAAACCTGTACTTATTTAATTCTACTGAACGTCGAAAATACTATTGAAAATACAACACTGAATTCGCATTTCTTTAACAATTCATTCGTTTTCAAAGATATTCTTTCTTTTTTATAACATTTGTAACTTTTTTGCAAACTTTATGTGTTTGAGAGAAAAAAAAGTAATCTTGTCTTTTCACTTTGAGAACTTTATCTACGTTTTGGGTGACAAAAAAGTAAACTTGTCTTCTGATTTGTTACAATTTCTAACTTATTGCAAACTTTGTAAGAGTTTGGGAGAAAAAAATTTTGTAAACTTGTCTTTTCTTTTTGGTAAAAATTATAACTTATTGTTAACTTTATTTGTATTAGGGAAAAATAAACGGTTAATTTGTCTTTCGTTTTTGTAACAGTTGTAACTTAGTGCAAACTTTATATGTGTTTGAGGGATAAAAAAAGTAATGTTTACTCGTTTTAACAAAATTTGTAACTTTGTTCAAACTTTGTGTTTGAGGGGAAAAAAAATTATTCTTATCTTAAGTTTTGGTAAAAACTTCTAGTATTTGGGGAAATTATTTTGTTAAATTTGGTTTATATTTAAGTAAAATTTGTAACTTTGGAGAGTCTTTTAATGTATTTTGGGAAAATAATTTGTAGTTTGATATCTATGTTAGAAAAAAGAAATACGAGACATTTTCTTTAACGTAAGGTGTCTTTCGACTGAAGCATTAAGTGAAGTTATCTGGGTATAGTGTCATAGAGGCAGGACTCGATACATTTCAATAATGTTTCAAGTTTATCTTAATTTACTTACTTTCATGTTTTCTTGGAAAAAATATGTCGTTTTGGGTGACAAAAAAGTAAATTTGTCTTCTGATTTGTTAAAATTTGTAACTTATTGCAAAACTTTGTAAGAGTTTGGGAGAAAAAATTTTGTAAACTTGTCTTTCTTTTTGGTAAAAAAGAAATTTGTTAAAAATTGTAACTTATTGTTAACTTTATTTGTATTTAGGAAAAATAAACGATTAATTTGTCTTTCGTTTTTGTAACAGTTGTAACTTAGTGCAAACTTTGTGTTTGAGGGAAAAAAAAAAAGTAATCTTGGCTTTCGTTTTAAGAAAATGTGTAACTTATTTCAAACTTTATATGTGTTTGAGGGAAAAAAATTATTGTTATCTTACGTTTGGTAAAACTTCTAGTATTTGGGAAAATTATTCTGTTAAATTTGTCTTGTGTTTTGATAAAATTTATAACTTTGGACGATGTTTAATGGTATTTTAGGAAAATGTTTTGTTAATTTGTCTTGGGTGTAGGTGAAAATTGTAGCTTTGGATGATCTTTATCTGTAGTTTGGAAAAATATTTTGTTAAATTTGTCTTTCGTGTTGACAAAACTTTTAACTTATTGCAAACTTTGTAAGCATTTAGGACAAAAAATTAACAAGCTTGTCTTTCTTTAAAAAAAAAAAATGCAATTTATTGTTAACTTTACTTGTAATAAGGAAAAATAAACAGTTAACTTGTCTTTCGTTTTTGTAACATTTGTAACTTAGTGCAAAACCTATCTTTCTTTTTGATAAAAATTTCTGTATTTGAGGAAAATATTTTGTTAAATTTGTCTTTCGTGTTGACAAAACTTTTAACTTATTGAAAACTTAACTTATTTAATTAATTAAATTAAAATTCAAAACAGGCAAATTTTTGGAAGTTTGGTAGTACTCGATATTTCTAAAAACTTGTCGAACATCTAAATGCTAAAAAAAAATCGTAAAATAATGATTTGAAATAAATATTTATTATTAGTGCAATAGTTAGGCCTAATTTTTAAAAAAATAAAAATTGTATTTTGAAAATTATTTGAGAATAATTCTTTTTTACGTGTTATTAATAATCATAATGAAAAACGTTTTCCTTTAAGACTTTCAAAACATCGTGCAGATTCATTGGATGTTGTTCGTTTTCAAAAATAAATTTGTTTTGAAGCATTTTTTTTATAGAAATAATTTTTTTAAGATAATATTTTCTTCTATTCGCCTTCCTACTTATTTGCATTTGAATATATAACATACAACATCTTCTTCAAAAATATATTTTAAAAAATATATTTATTTAAACAAATTTTCGGAAATTTTTTATTTTTCCTTTTTTAAGTTATTTCCAACAATAAATTAGAAAGGAAATAAGAAAAATTTCCGAAAATTTGTTTAAATAAATATTGTTTTTAAAATATATTTTGGAAGATGTTGTATGTTATTTATTGAAATGAATTTCTTTAATTCTATTAAAATCCATTTCTGAAAAAATTAAATGTTCTTTGTTCGTAAACATTCACGAACATTCACTAATAGTCCTAGAAATTTATCAGTGTCGAAAGGAGCCTTTCTCTAAAGTAGTTTCGTTTTAATGTATTTCAACACTTCTCAAAGCTAAAATAAACAGAAATGACCTGATCACACCGAAAATAGCGTCTCATGTGAAAGGCTCCACTGAAATCTATAAAACGACGGTGATTCCACCGCCAGGCTGGCCGCTTGAAAAATCGCGTCATGTCGCGACCAGAATCCTGGCCGTGCGACCAAGCGACCAAGTGTGAAATCCTCTACTGAAATCTAAAGAACGGCCCGGGAGCGCGATCGTGGCGGCGCGATCTTTACCTCCTTCCACAAACGATTAACTTCTTGCTGCAGGTTTGTTTCTCCTTGTTGGCATACCGTATAACATAAGCATTGTAAAAGTTTTGATAGAAATTCATGTTGAATAATTCGTTGCGGATATCACGACTGATTGACACACAGTGACTTCAAAGGAACTCCCCAAATGAAATCTGCCAATTGCGCAGGGCTTGTTTTAAATCGGGGAATCCCGGGCATAGACAATATTAGAAAATATCATAATCTGGTTTAACATGAATATTCTCTGAATTAAAAAGTTTACGTGAAATTTTCATAGACCCCCCCACCCTCCCTTTAAAACAGATTTGGTAAGATTTTGCCGACCCTCCCCCACCCCCATTTTGAGCTCACTTAGTTAATGGAGACCCCCTTTGGAAGATAGGTTCAAAAAACAATTGTCATTAAAGACATCATGAAATGTTAGAATAAGCTTAAAGTTTTAAACAATAGCATTCTTTTAATTTAATAATTTTCTAATACCTTCTGATAAAAAATATGTAATTTTAAACCATCTTTGTCATCTATCAGTTCGTAAATCTGTGATCGAAAACTACGAAACTGAAATTAGATTGATAGTATAATTTAAGCTGTAACCTAGGAACGCTAAAAAGAACTAATCTACACATTTTGAGATTTCTGGGAGCGAGGGAGGCTATGTAGACCCTCTGTATACGCTTATTATGCATGGTGTTCATTGATAGATAACCCTTATACCATTGCATGCGAAACACGAATCTAGCTTTTTTGGACGTGATTTTATTTTTTGATTGAAACCTTCATAATCCCTTTCATTCCAAAATCCTGAGGATGCCTCTGATAGAGCTTTCACTTTATTGTTTTAATTTATTTATACACACTATTTGGTTTAGGCGCTAGACTGGGATGGTGGTCGGAGATTCTCCTCCAGACAGGCTTTAGGGTTCACCCAGCCCTCTATCAAATGGGTACCGACTTTCTTACTCGGAGTTTAAATGCGGATCATTCGATCTCAATAGTCCTGTTGGTTGAGAATGGCTGGGAGCGTAAACCTGTCGCTCACCCCAGTTGCGAAGAAGTTGAAATTAACAGTTTATTACTACTTCGTTCGCACCTGAATTCTAAGTCTCACTTTCCTAGTCCGTATCCTGCTTTGGAACCTCTGGATGAATCTTCTTGAAACTGGGAGTGTATATTTATGAACAAGAGACTATCCAACTTTCATATTTAATTATTCCGTGAGAGTGCTTATGGAGAAATTAGAGAGAGAGGAGAAGACAATTCAATATTTAATATTTAAATATCTGTACTAATATTAATCGGATTAAAACTGTAATCACACACCTTATGATAATGAGGATTTAATTAGACTTTTTTTGATTTTTCAGAAAAAAAAAATCTACTATTGTATAGAACAGTATACATAGTAAAACCTCGTTAAGTCGTCACTTACGGGACCAAACATTTTTGACGACTTAAGCGGAGCGACGACTTAGGCGGAGTGGGAATTTTTGAAAAAAAAACCCACAAAAAAACACTGAAATACAGAATTTTCCTAAATTACTATAGGATTCGGTGAAATAAACAAGATTTTCAGAAATCAATACATGCAAATGAATGAAAGGAAAACAATAATAATATTAAAAAAAAAACACTTATTTAAAATTTTATGATTACCACATTTTAATTGTTTTAAACGAAAGGCAATGTCTATCTTTGAAAAGTTCCAGGCAACCATTGTTGCCGCCGAAATCTTCAATGTTCATCTCCTTAGCAATTTCCAAGGCTTTTTCTTTGAGAATCACGGCAGAAATCGGCACATTTTGCGATCTGGCATGTTTTAGCCATCGAACTAAAACCTCCTCGATCTCGTCAAACTTCGATTTCCTCCTTCTCTTTCTTATGTCTTTGCAGTCACTTCTTCAATTACTTGTTTTGATGATCATTTAATGTAGTCCTTGGAGTATGGTGTTGTTCGGCAAAAGCTGTTTTCGAAACATTTAATTTTTCAAAAAGTGCAATTAAATTTGTTTTTTCTTGAAAAGATAACGAGTTAAGTTTTCGTTTCCCCGGCATGTTAAAAACGTAATCGAACCACGAAATTGCAAGAGAAAAAATAACCCCTATAGCGGGGCTTACTCGCTATGAAATGAAGTCACACTCAGGAACGGTCAAGAAAAACGTCTACACTCGACAGAGTCGCAGCGAGAATTGTGCTTTGAACGAATAGCAGCGAGATTCCAAGAACCCAAATCCTCCGAAGGGGTAGAAAAGGAATGAAGTGACTGGCGTGGTCGAAAATTCCCGTAAAGGCTTGGCTTTCTTCAAAGTGTAGGGACGGGGCTGAAAAGACGATGGCATGCAAATTGAAGTACAAAGATGCTTTTGGCCATTTTTGTGGGTGACGAGTTATCCGGAATAGAATTAAATTTGATGACTGGTAAATGAGGGTTATTTTACATTCAAAATTTCCAAATTCTTCTTTCAACTTCTTCCTTTTCATCTTTGTTTATTAATCAAAAAGAAAAACACCACATCTCCATAACATGTAGTTTATTTAAAAACTTTTCGGAATTTTCGGGATTATGATACGTCATCCCTTCTTCAAGCGAAATGTAACAATAAATTAGTTTTTTGGAATAACCAACAATGCAAACTAGTGATAAACATGAACACTATGTTGAAATAATTTACAATTGTTTTTAACAATATGAAATAGCAATTATGCTTTTACATTACTTTACAATTTTTGAAAAAACAAATAATCCAAATGAACTAACAACATGACACATAGATACATCAATTCTTGTTTACAATAAGATAACTTAGATATTTTGAATCCTTTAAATTAACTAACAATCCAATAATCAAAAAACATTTCAATAATTAAATTCATCAATATTAACTACTTTTTTTACATCTTTTTTAATTAAGTCCTTTACTAATATAATCGTAGAAGGGTCTACTTTAGCCCCTTCATATCTAATAAAATTAGTTCCTTTTGTACATTTTATTACACAACTCTCTAATATTTTTCTTAGACTTAAATCTGTTTCCTTATATAAAATTTTAACATAGTCCTTCATAACATGCCCTTTATTAATATAATGTTCTGCAATATCTGAGACGTCCTTATTGGCATTTTTTAAGGCAGTACCGTGCTCAGACATGCGCTCTGCCATAGTTCTTTTAGTCTCCCCTACATAAAATTCCCCACATGTGCTACAATCCACCCTATATACTATTCCCATTTCATATTGCCCATCCCTTTCATTTATTTTTTTACATAACAAATTTTTAATTTTGTATTGGTATTTGAACCCAACATCTATACTAAAAGACTTACAAATATTTCTCAAAATCATGCTATTATTATTCATATATGGAATAAAAACTTTATTTGTAAATTTTCCAATCTCTTTTATTTTAAAAGTATTATAATCATTAATTTGTTTTTTAATGAACCTTTCTGAGTAATCATTTTTCTTTAATAACTTAGTCATATCATCAATTTTTTTCAAATAAGTATCTTGCTTACTTGTATTTCTATCAATTCTCCTTATAAAATTTTCAACCACATTCTTTTTTATACCTATTCCATGTCCCGATCGAAAATTCAAAATATGGTCACTCTGACAATTTTTTCTGTAATATTCCATTATAATCCTTTTATTTACATTTATTAATTTGAGATCTAGGAAATGTAACTCATTATTTTCTTCAATTTCTTTTTTAAATTTAATATCTGTACTTCTTTTGTTTAAGTTTTCAAAAAATATGTCAAACTGACGCAATGTCCCAAACCAAATTATCAGAATATCATCAACATAACGACAATATTCGAACCTATTTTTATTCTGTTTTTCCTTTAATAATTTATTTTCAAAGTGATTTAAAAATAAATCACATAAACGTCCCGACAGTGGAGACCCCATAGGGAAGCCTTTATTTTGTTTGAAAAATCTTTTATCATGTTTGAAATATGTGTTTTGAGTGACAAATTCAACTAATTCCATAAAAGTATCCCTATTTAAATTATATTTTAATAAAATTTCTCTATTCTCAAATACATGTTTATCTAAAATTAACATAGTTTCTTCAACCGGAACGTTGTTGAACATATTATCTATATCTAAAGACACCAAATGGAACTTCCTCTTATTATTTTCATTAAATGTTTCCAATTTATTGACCAGATCACCAGTATTTTTGATAACAACTCTTTCATTAGGTCATTTGAAATCACGCATCCAATAATTTATCTTTCTTGCAAGGTTTTGTGTCGGGGAGCCGTATGCATTAACGACAGGACGAACAGGAAAATTTTCTTTGTGCACTTTAACTCTGCCTTCCAAAGTAGGTGAATAACATGACTCTTTTAGTATTTCATCTTTTTCATATTTAGTTATTACTTTATTATCCTCCAATTCCTTGGTCAATTTTTTCAATTTATTATATAATGTCAAAGCTATATCCTTCTTCAATACTTCATAGTGCCCATCATTTACTAATTCATTTAATTTATTTATATATTGTTCTTTGATTATTTGTTTTTTCAAAAATTGTGAAGTAATGTAAAAGCATAATTGCTATTTCATATTGTTAAAAACAATTGTAAATTATTTCAACATAGTGTTCATGTTTATCACTAGTTTGCATTGTTAGTTATTCCAAAAAACTAATTTATTGTTACATTTCGCTTGAAGAAGGGATGACGTATCATAATCCCGAAAATTCCGAAAAGTTTTTAAATAAACTACATGTTATGGAGATGTGGTGTTTTTCTTTTTGTTATTTTACATTATTGTGTAAGAGACCTTGTGGGGACCAAAGGAAAACGACGACTTAAACGGAGTGACGACTTATCCAGGTGATGACTTAACGAGGTTTTGCTGAATTATAATTTACGAAGAAAATCTTATTTTCATTAATTAAAACAAAAGAACAAAAACGATTTAACGTGGCTTGATTAACGTAAAAGAAGACAAAAGAAAGTTAAATCTTTTTTTTGTTTACATTATTTATTGAGAAAGGTTTCTTGGAATGTTTTATTTAAATTCCTTTGGTGACTGGAGGTTCTCAGACGGGAATTTGAAGCTCCTATGTTGATAATGATAGGCATTATCCATATATGTTTATAAAAAAAAAATTAGTTGCAAGTGAAATATTTATGGAAGTAAAATAAATGCTACATTTTTAAAATATCGCGAAATTTTTCAAAAACACAAGATTGAAAAAGATGTTCTAAGCTCATTTTTTAAAAGGAATAAAATATATAAACCTGTTATAAAGTGTTGTAGCAATTATATAGCAATTAAATCAACTAATTTTTCTTTTCAAAAAGACATTTGTTAGTTCTACTAAGTTTAGTTTATTCTTGGCCAATATTTCACATTTCTTATTCCCATGGGATTTCCTTTTTTGTCTTTTCTTTTTTTAAAAGGGCTGGTGCGCACGATTTGAAGAAAACTAGATTTGAAATTCTTTTAGGAACCTTTTCTTTTTTTTTTTACAACCTAGTGATTCAGTTGTCAATTGCTTTATCTGTTTTTCTCATGATCAAATTTTTTATGATTTTTTTTTTTATTTTAACCGACTTGTTTTATTTAACAACCCTGTTTTGATTTTCTTTTTCCTGTCATTTTTTTATTATAAATATTACAATAAATCCAGAAAAGCACAACTGCAGTTTTTCTTTATTTTAACGTTAGATTTACAAATTTCCAATAGAAAGTCGATTATCCGAGCTAATTAATTAGTACCAATGTTATTCGGTTAACAAATAGCTCTGTATAATCAACCATTACAGAAGAATCTTAATCGACCTAAAATTGTTTGTACATAAGATTATTGCTACATTAGGTTATTGTAGAAAAAGTTTTATATTTTGAAATACGAAATTTTATAAAAAATTATTGATTTAGAAATTGGTTTGTATATAAAAATCACAATATGTATGAAGACACACTTAAAAAAACAAACATGTGAATATAATTTTGTGCTGAAGCATAAATTTAAGGGCGATCCATAATAACAAAACTTTAAAAATAATAATAATAAAAAAGTACATTAACATAAGAAAAAATAAAAAAACATTTCCCCCACTTCAGCGGAGAGGAAATACAAAATGAATATTAGTGTATTGTGGTTTTTATTCACACATAAATAAAGTTTATATTGAAATGCATTAAGTTTATGCGGCATAATTTATCAGAGAGTTTTGAAAACCTCGAATTTGTCGGATTTTGCAGAGCAGTGGCTCTGTTCGCATGGAATTAAAGTATAAACGCTCGCTCGTTAGTGAAGAATTCACGACGACACCAATCACAGAAAAGGGCTGTCATTGGTTGTTGGTCGTTCGCTATTCTTGATTCGCATTATTGCCATCAATTGTGACTACATACAGGCTATTAATATGCAAACAATATTTCTCATATATTGAATAGCAATCACACATTTATTAGATTTGGAACGACCGCATCAGCACATTTGCATCACGGCATTCTCCGTGTCGTCACACGTGACGTCATTCAAATAAGTGATGTGCTTTATTGGTTGTCCGCGCGGCGGCGCATTAACTATATCTCATGTGCGCCCATGACTGATCGCATCCAAACTTAGTTGACCAACTAAAGTTGTCTCGTCTGGACCTAGCGTAACACATTACAAACAACCTTATTTTAGGTTTTGTGTGTGTATTTTCACCTTTTCCTCCTCTCTCCTAATACCAATAGACACTTTTACATTTACTTGTTCTTTCATAGACTTTATTTCTTGATATTCAAATAATTGGGGTGTCTATTAATTCCGTGAGCTCAAAATGGAAGGGGGTGGAGTTGCGGCAAAATCTCACCAAAACTCTTTTAAAGGGGGGGGGGGGGGTCAATGAAAATCTCACGTCACTTTTTTAATTCAGAGAATATATATATTACAACAGATTATAACATTTTGTAATATTGTCTATGCCCGGGATTACCCGATTTGAATCAAGCCACGTGGCAGTGTCTGATTTCATTTGCGGAGTTCCCTGGTTGGAATCACTGCGTGTCAGTCACTCGTGATATCAGCAACGTATACGGTGATGTTATTGTGTTTAATAGGAATTTGTATCAAAACTTCTACAATGCGTTTGTTAAGCGGCATGCCGACAAGAAAAAACAAACGTGCCAGCAACAAGTTAATCGTTTGTGGAAGGAGGCAAAGCTGAAGTTCACCTATAAGAATGCTTTAAGTCAGCGGTCGGCAACCCGCATGCGGCCCATGAAGCGTTTGGGTGCGGCCCGCGATAGGTGTTGGAAGAATTTGTTAAGACTCCTTTTTTTTTTTGGCTGTTAAATTAAAATTTTCCTTCTTTTTTTTTTTTTGGTTGTGCGGCCCGCAGTAATCCGCACATAACATATTTGGCCCTGTTACAACAAAAGGTTGCCGACCATTTCTCTACGTGATCACTTAAAGTATCATTTTTCTCCTCTTCTTTCACAGAAAAAATATATTTCATAGAAGACATCAGCAACGCTTTAGGTATTTAGTGCTATGAAGCAAAATACATGAACATATCAAATAAATTTAATTATTTAAAAATTATAGGGGAAATCTCACGTGAGTGGGAGGGCGAGTCCCATTACATTTTACCAAATCTCAATAAGGGGGAGAGGGGGGGGGGGTCCAAATTTTTTAAAAAGACACCTCACGTAATTAATGGACGCCACCAAAAGATGGAAAACGGATGGTCAAATTTATTCCTATAAAAATAATTTTCAAGCTTACTTTCGTTCCAACAGTTTACTCTCAGCGATTAATAAAATAAGATTTATAATTTCTAAAATAACTTACAAAGAGTCCTTTGCAATTTATTCAAGCAAGAAAAATATATATCTGATAACTTTAAGTTGACTCCTCAAATATATCTCAGTGTTAATTCTGTTATTATTATTATTATCTCTTTAGAAAAATTTATTTTGAAATATAAATTAAATCTGTCTTTGCTATGATAAATTTACTCGCGCGACCTTGATTTAATAACATTTTAATTGCCATTTTCTAATGATGTACTCAAAAATCCTCAAACATTTTAAATAATTTAAATAATTTTATTTTTATTCAAAGATATATTCTAATTAGGTATTATTAAAAATATATATATATATATATATATATAAATGATATCTGGGTTTATTTGTTGCGATTTTAAATTTCTGACTCTTGCTTCTCAATAATTCTTATATTATTAATCTCACACAAAATCTATGAATGCCTTTTGGGATCTAAATGTGTACTTAATAATAGAAAAACCCCAAAATGTTTTCTTCCGATTCGAAAGTATTCGTATTTGTTCCTTTGATTTCTTTCATTACTTGTCATGTGTAATTTTAACCTTTAAACTTTAAAATATGTTTTGGTATTTTTCAAAAAAAGGCTTTGAATTTTTTGTATTACTAAAACATTTCGATAATTAAAAGAAAGTTTTGATCATTTTAACTGATAAAAATCATGTCTTTGATTTTTGAAAATTTTCAAACATTGATTTATTATTAAATATTGAGAGTATTATTCATTTTATCAATAAATAAAAAATGATCTTAGATAAAGTAGATTAATCGATCAACCTAAAATTGGTTTTTAGCTAAAAACCAAATAATAACGTTATCATTGGATGAAGACGATTTAACTTTCAAACAGAGTTCAACAGTTTTTTTCTAATTACTGTAAAAGTTATTAACTATTACAAACCTAATTTTAATCAACGAATACATGACCCTTTCCAAATGAATTTTGCAGTTGAACATGAATATACAGTAAAACCTCGTTAAGTCGTCACTCAAGGTATCGAACATTTTTGACGACTTAAGCGGAGTGGGCATTTTTGAAAGAAAAAAAAAAACCTGAAATACAATATTTTGATGAAATGCTGTAGGATTCTGTGAGAAATACAATATTTTTATGAATTGCTGCAGGATTCGGTGAGAAAAACAAGATTTTGAAAATCAATACTTGCAAATGAAAGAGTGGAAAATAATAAAAAGAACAAAAACACATTTTATGCTTACCACATTTTATTTTCTTTTACTGGCATTAAAATAATCCAACAGTGTTGATTGATGAAGGTGCTGATTACTGGAAATAACTTTCTTTTCTAATATACTTAAGGCTTTAAATTCTTTGTCTGTTGTACCTTGAATGGATGTTAAGTACCGTCGAACTTTCTTCAGGGTTTCTATTGTTTCTGTCTTGTTAGGTGGGGTTTGATCTATATTCTCGACATCGCTATCCTTACTTGAACTGTTTTGATTTTCTTTCAAAAATTCAGATGTCAAAGCTTTTACAGTCGCTTGTGAGCAGATTGCGATGTCGTTATCAATGTTGATAAATGCATTAACGTCATTTACGCTGCACCCTTTTTCATTTGCGATTTGCAGCAAAGTCTCTAATGGTTCCAGGTCGATGATGTCTTCGCTGAAGATTTCTTCTGATTCAGTTTTTGCTATGAATCTTGCATCTCGGAAACAATTCGAAACACTTTGTAATGAAATGGAACTCCAACTTTTGTGCATATAATTAATCGTATCTAAAACTGAAACTTCTAGCTTTTCGTTCCTATCCAATGGTTTTATCATGTCCTTTACAAGCATTTTTTTGTACTTTTGTTTGAAGTCAAGAATTATCCTGTGATCTAAAGGCTGAAGAAGTGCAGTTACATTTGGAGGAAGAAAAACAATTTCGATCGCTTTAAAATTTTCGAGGCTAACTCGCTATGAAATGAAATCACACTCAGTAGCGGTCAAGAAAAACGTCTACTCTTGACAAGAGTCGCAGCGAGAAGTGGTAAGTTCCCAAGTAAATTTCCCACGTGAAAATTCCCCGTAAAAGCCTAGGCTTTCTTAGAGTGAAGGGGCGCGGTTAAAAAGATAGCAGGCAAAATTGAAACTAAAGATGCTTTTCGCCATTTTTGAGGGTGACGAGTTATCCGGAGTAGAATTAAATTTGGTGAGGAATAAAAGAGGGTTATTTTACATTATTTTCTATGAGACCTTGTCGGGACCAAAGGAAAACGACGACTTAAGCAGAGTGACGACTTATCCGGGTGGCGACTTAACGAGCTTTTACTGTATTTTTATAGATCTGATATGTATTTGTATTTACAGCAATTACTTTGAAGAATTGACTTTAATTCTTTAGTTTTGTTATTATACTTTCTTCGAGTTAAAACAGGTTTTCTTTCTACAAAGCAGGATAATTAAAAAAAGACGGATTTAAAAGAAATTGATAATAACGTTCTGCTTTTAAAGCAAAAGTGCCACAATTATTTTATCACCGATGATTTCAGTCATTGTATATATTTATAAACATGTGGGTTTATTTCATGGATGTATTTTTAAGAAACAGACTTCACCATAATTATCATCCCAGATAAGTTTAGTAAAAACTTCTCCAAATATTTAAATACAGAAATTGAATATGTATTCTGGACCCAATGTAGCCACTTCCTCAGAGTTGTCCAGATGCAAATGGGTTTAGACATGCTATGTGAATTCAATACGAGCATCCTTGAAATTACAATTGACCCTTTGAATTAAAACTGACTTAAATAAATGAAATCTGCGCTCTAACTAATACTAGTTGTCCCTGATAACAAGTTAAGCCTTTGGGTATTAAATTGCCGCGTTGTTTTATATTTGTGGGAAAGCTGTGAATTGATTTATTCCTAAATGCCCTTAAACACTTTCAGTGCCTAAAACTGATGAATTTCCTGTTTTCCGCTAATTTCTACACGATTTATTTAAACAAATTATAATCCCCTAACCAACAACAGTTCAACCAACAACAGTTCAACACAGTGAACTCTCATTACTTTCTGCAAATGCTGCGTTTCTTTTTCCACAGGGTAAGAATCAATTAAAAAATTTTCAGGCAAACGCTGGAGAAACAGTTGCTATAGCTTCATGATCATTACAATAAACATATGATGAAATTTCAGAAACATAGTAACCTTCAAATTACATTTTTACTTTATATTAAATTTAAATAAACACAATTTTCATCGGATATTTTTGAAAAATGTTTACTATTAAAAAGTATGTTTGTTTTGAAATTACATTAATAATTCAAATTTTAACTTCTTAAAAATAAGCGAAAGCGCGATACAAATAATGATAAATTAAAAATTCTGTAAAATATCAGATGTTAAGAAATGAGGAAGAAAATACAGAGAAAGTTTTTTGTGCTCCTTCATAGAACGACTAACAAACTTCATTTTAAGTTAAAAAAAATTATTAGAAGGTTTTTGGTTCAGGCTACTTCCGGTTTAGGAGGGGCAGGAAAATGATGGCAATTAGACAAAATCTCGCGTGTAATTACTGAATCAATTATTTTGAGAACGAATATGATACCCATTGTGGCCACTTATCAGGGTTGTTCAAATAGTGCAAAATGGGGTCTAGATTTACTAAAT
>JAFIDM010102155.1:0-10230 GCA_023159025.1 Thereuonema tuberculata | reverse complement strand
ATGTAGTATAAGACATACTCCAAAACATACGCAAACAAATAATTAGACTATAAGGGAAAGCTCTTTTCCTTTCCCCACCCCCTGCCACAACAACTTGATAATAGCCATCAGTAGAGGCCCCGAAACCTTTCTTAACCTTTTCAACTTTAATTTACTTTTCTTCTTTAAGATACAATTCTTTTCTATTATTCTGAATTAAACTTTAAATTGGGCTATAAATCTATGTATTGGAAATCTCTACATTGAATTCTGTATTTGCAAGAAATTGACCATAGTTATAAAAGCTTTCTCTGCAAGATTTTGTTCAATTCCTACACCTTTTTATTGTTTGATCTGTAGAAATTGTAAGTGGTGGTTTACCACATTCATTAAAAGTAAATCTAGGCCTCTCCATTTAAACATGCCATTAGACTGACTACTTGTTTAAATAGAGTTTTCATACAGTTTTCGCACATGCGTCTTGCGCTCTGTAATGTGACGGTTGCTATAATATCAACTTATATAATTGGCTAAGTTCGTCTGTCTGTCTGTCTGTCTGTCTGTAACTTGATATAGTTAAGCTATTAAGATAGATCCAAGGGTTCTTAATGGTACCACTGAACCAAGGGTATTCAAATTGGATGAAATATTAGTCCATTTTGTCATTCCATGATGTTTCCATAAAATTTTATCCTTGGAAACTGATCTAGACAACTGAAATTCCAACAAAACATACGTTCAAAACAAATAATTTTGTTACCACTGCACCCATTTTAATGAAATTTGGCATACTTACTCAGTTTTTTACGCTGATTTTGAAACTCAAAACCATTTTTGCTAAAGAAGTTTCGTTCACAAGTTAGCGCAGTATTTAGATTACAAAGGTGAGTTTTAAATACCTTTCGGCGTTGTGAGTCAAAAATAATAATTATTCCATTCTTAATTTTAGTAAAATTTATTTACAAGGACAAACTTTAGATATAGTTGGTATTTATTTCAAATCAAAGCATCAATCAAATCAAACATTATATATATAAATTGGCTAAGTCCGTCTGTCTGTCTGTTACTCGATGTAATGAAGCTATTAAGATAGATCCATGGGTTCTTAATGGTACCATTGAATCAAGAGTACTCAAATTGGATGAAATATTAGGTCATTTTGTCATTCCATCTAGTTTCCATGAAATTTTATCCTTGGGAACTTACCTAGACAACTGAAATTCTAACAAAACATACGTTCAAAACCAAATAATTTTGATACCACTGCACCCATTTTAATGAAATTTGGCATACATAAACATCAGTTGTTTATGCTGATTTCGAAACTCAAAATCATTTTTGCCGTAGAAGCTTCGTTCGCAAGTTAGCGCAGTATTTAGATTACATGCTAAGGTGTGTTTTAAATGCCTTTCGGCGTTATGGGTCAAAAAGAACAATTATTCCATTCTTAATTTTAGTAAAATTTATTTACAAGGACAAACTTTAGATATGGTTGGTATTTATTTACCAGAGCCTGTTTTTAGTCATAGACAGTTATATGTTGCTATTTCTCGAGTACGTCGTGCTTGCGACGTCAAAATCAAAATTCTTGACCAAATAGATCAAGAACATCTGATAGAAATATCTGATGCTGTTTTTTTACAAAAAATGTAGTTTATAAGGAGATATTTACTTTGTAGTTGACAGTTGATAATAAAATGATTTTTCAGATTTCTTTTTATGCCTGTCGTCCGACAGGCTTTGCTGCTAGTTATGGCATTATCTGTTTAAATCCTTTCAGACCCTGTACGCACAATTGTGTGGGTTAGGTTTTAATTTTTTTTTTACCAAACTATTAATGCTTAATTATTTAGTCCTGCATAGCACAAATATGCTGGAAACGGCGGATGTGAATTTTGTTTTGTAAGTTCCAAAGATTGACATTAGAGGTCAGTAGAAGCTTATAAAATAGCAATATTTTCAAGATGGCGTCCAAGAAGAACATGCATATTTTGTATTGAACTAAAATAAAATTATTTAAACTAATAAGTAATGTTTCTATTGGATATATCTTACTAAATATGTTTTTTCTAATTTTTTTTTTATTCATTCATTTTAAATTTACAGTACAGTCCCGCTAGAAGGATAAACATAAAAAATCCCTCTGAAAGCAGGTTCTGAAGAATGGTTATAATTTGTGATAAACTATATTATTACATATTAATTAAGAATTTATTATAATCTATTATATTTATTAGAATTAGTTAAAACTTTTTCAATTATATAATTTTTTTTTACATTTATTTTACAACTTAATCTTACCATCTATAATGTTATTATATATTAGTATTTTTAATTCTTTATAACTTTTTGTTTTGAGAATATTTTTGGAAATTTGAATAAAAATAATATTAAGAATTCTATATTTGTTTCTAAATCAAGAATTGTTTTTTGGAGGGTTAATATTAAAAATGTTTGTAAAATTCCTTCTAGTATTGTGTAAACTATTACAATTATTTGAATTACTTATGATTTTAAAGAATTTTTTTATTATTAAGTTAAAAATAAATATTTGTTTAGGATATAAGATTTTGTATTTTTTTTTTGTATTTGTACTTCTTCAGTTTTGCTTTTAAAGTCTACAAAAAATTAAATTTAATGTTTTTGTGATTGAATTGTTTATACGATTATTTTCTAAATTTTATTTAAATGAATCCAATTATGTAATGAGGTTTTGTTATAATTATTTATGTTTATTTATTTAAATAATTATGCTTGTTTACAATCTATTAAATTATGTATGTTTTGTAATTTGTGAAGTAGAATATGCATAATTAGGCTGGTGGCGAACTCCGATATTAAGGACTGCTGCAAGTCGAGAAGGAGAAGAGTTCGACAGAAGATACGAGAGAGAACGGAGCGGTTGCCAAGGAGGCGTTGGTCGCCAGATGAAGCGTTGGTCGCCGATGAAGAGATGAAGAAATGAAGAACACGTTAGTCGTGAGAAGCTACCGTAGTTCTATTCTGTATGTGTGTTATCGAAGAAAGAAGAACCTGCCAGCGAACCAAGCAAGAAGAAAGAAAACTGCTTAAGAGTCAACTGAACCAAGAATACGTGAGATAAATTTGACTTTCATAATACTTTGTGTGAAAGACAGAACTTTAAGTATCAAGCCGATACTTTGCGTAAATTCAGCTACGCTAAGCAGCAACGTAAACTGTGTATAAATTTAAAATAGAACTTATTAAAGAACATTTAATTTAAGCCACCCAGATCCACCCACTTTATTACAATTATTAAAAGTCCATAATATATTTATGATAGAGTAAACAAAAAATTTATAAATTATTTTAATTTTAGTAGGAAATATATCTTTAGTTGATTTTTTTATTCTAGGTTTTACATCTAAACATGCATATAATGTAGTTAATTTTAGCTCATTATTCTGTATTAGAGGTATTTTATTTAGTAAATGAAAGTTCATTCCATCTAACGCGGGAATATACAATCTTACAATGTACCAAGCAGCAACAATAATTACCAAAAAAACATGTAATTGTTACTTTTCAAAAACTTTATAATTTGTCAACTGAGACCTGGCATGCACAATTGTGCGGGCCATAAATTATGTTGAAAAGAAAAACCAAAATTTTATTTTCGTATTTTTTTTAACTCACAATATCTTTTTGAGTACAAAAATACATTGAAATTACATTGTCAAGCGTAAACTAGCCAACAGGTCTGAAAGGGCTATAATCGGTGTTAATGATTAGATTTACAGCTAATGCGAATGTTCCAATCTTGGAGGTAGTCTTCTTTGATTTGGTGGATTTTCAACAGATTAAACTGCAGTCATTAAACGTTTCAGCCTTTCCGCATTTCTATATTTTTTTGCTGCTGAAAACTTGCTCGGAAGGTCTACATTCTTCAGTTCATCTTCATCTTCAGTTAATCTTCAGTAATTACAACATAGACTTTGAAATATCAATACAATTAATTTGCAGCATACTACAATTAGATAAGCATTCATTCTAATGTCAAAAAAGGTTTGGTATCATCTTCAGAAATTACCCGAATTTTACTAAATTTTCAGGCTCGACAATTTATAAGTACTTTTTATTATAAATAAACTCCAGTAATTAGATTTGATTTTCTAATTAATGCGCGGAACCGTTTCAAAATCAAACAACCTTCAATAAAACATTGATATTTAGGTAATTTTTCTGCGAATTATTGTCTGTAAGTTATTGTTATTGATACATTAAACCACGAGTTTACGAATACATACTTAATCCACTTTCTTTATTAAGTTCAGTACAATTTGTTTTATATTTTGCAATTGAAATTGGTGCAAAAATATATAAAAATTGGTGTAAAAATAGATTGATCAGAAAAGTTGTCATTTATATATATATATATTATTTGAAATCTAAGCTACTCCACAGAATTCTAAGATTAATTAATTAATTAGATTGCCATTAACATATTACACTTACCCACGTAAATATATCTTTTTTTTTATGTCACATTCAGAATGGGTTTGCTACGGTATTCAATGATTTTGTTGTTTTTGTTTTGTTTTTTGTTTTTTGTTTTTTTTTTTTTTTGGTTTTTTTTTTCAGCTATCCCAAAGTCTTATTTTTTCACCGTATATGCTCCAATAGAGGCCCCCGGCGTTTATTTGCAAAACTAACCTCGGCTCCCGGCGCTTAATAGAAACCGGCTACTATTAGAGGCCGGCCATTTTTAACAAAAACCTTCAGAACTCAATATTTTTATACATAAATACCAGCTAATATTACAAATACCAGCTAAATACCAGCTACTTTATTTGAATTTCACATGCTACATAAGACCGTTAAAGATAAATGGCAATGTCTTTCTGTACCGTTCGCTGCTATTCGTCGTCCGAATCCGCAATGACAGGCGGCCGCCTCACCGGAAGTTTCTTTCGCATATTCCACTGCGCGAATCTTAAAGGCAATTTCAAATGACCGTTTCGGCGGCATTTTGTAAGGCAATGTGCCGTAAGGTATTACGCACGACTATAAAGATACGGACGCTTACACTAGTACCGGTAGGCAATTATCAAAGACCCGGCTACTACTAGAGACCGGCTACTATTTGGCCGTGTCCCCTCTGCAGCCCGGCGCTTATTAGAGACCGGCGACATTAAGAGCCTCGGCGTTTATTGGAGCATATACGGCATATTAAAATTTTCTTAATGTTAATTTGATATTAATTTAATTACTGCGTTCTTTTATTACTGTTCCTAACCAAATAAATCAAATATTCCAGTATTTCTATCGTAGTTAATGCACTGAAATTTAAAAATAATCCCAGAACACTACAAATATTGTTAAAAACTGAAGACAACGTTAATTTTTGATATTCAGACAAAACCATCATAAAATTAGTAGGGATGTTAAAAAATATGGTTGTAGGAAGAGACGCGAATCCTAACTTTGAAGTACCAGGGGTGAATTCAAAACTAAAATCTTCACATTTTCTTGGACATCCACAAGAATTATTATTAAATGTTCTTATGATTTCTTCTGCTCTAGTGAAAGAAACGTTGAAATTTGAAGCTGTGTCACAAATAGATAAAGACAGGTTCCTCATAAATGGCAATCTGAAAAAAAAAAGTAATAAAATAACACTGCTCATTAAAACATAGCCTATTTTAGAATTAAGCCTATTCTTAATATGAAGAAATTTAAATTAAGATCAATCACTATTAAGCTTAAGTGCATTATTATTATATTATTTAAAAGCGTTATTCTATCTGTCATTGTCATAAGACTTTACGTTTTTCCTATTTTATGATCAAACTATAAGAGATAGATTGGTCATGCAAATGGATAAAATGTACAGCTTTTTAAGACAAACAAAATGCTACAAAAATCTTTCGAAAAAAGTTTTTGGTTTCCAAGATGGCGCCTTTTAAAGAGTAATATTTTGACTTTTTCTCAATTTAAACGAAAAGTATAAAAGTTAGAAGAGATCATTATATTGAGAAAATGTTGGTATTTGAAAGTTCTATCCGAACGGTATATCAGTCATTAACAAACGTTTCTGCCTTAGGAAGATATATGCAAAAATGAAGTGTTTTTGCGGCAACCCCCCGTGTGGGTGCCAATGCGCAATACAACAGAGATAAGTGGAGAAGCCCACAACGATCTGGGAAGTCGTGTATTCTCAAATCTCCATATTAATTTGCTAAATAAATAAAGGTTGTTTTTTTTTTTTAAAGCTATACATGCAATGGTTCTGGAGCGAAGCGATGGTACCCGTCTAGTGCCTTTATAAACTAACATTGGGTATTACTCGTAAGGATCGCAAAACTAATAGATGGGTTAGAGGATAAACGAAGGTCATAGACCATATTGAATAGATCAAGAGAGCAAAATAGAAATGGGCGTTGCGAGATGTCAAGACATCAGATGAACAAGAAAAATGATGACCAGGAGACTCTATGCAGGTCACCGGAGACCATCAATTAGATGGAAAGACGATAACGTCCAAATCAATCGAAAAATATGAATGGGAAAAGCAGAAAATAGAAAGTAATGGCAATATTTGTGAATGGCCTTCATCCAACTTTGAGATAGACTGAATATAAGGAATTTACGACTCAAGGTACATGATTTTTTTTTATTTCGAAATATTATATAACAGGTGATACGGAATCCAAATTGCAATATTTTTTTCTTAGGAAATGTGCAATATTTCCAAGATAACAAAAGTGAATAGAAATGAAGTGAATCAGAAACTACAAATTACTAGAAATTTATAAAAAAAAAATTACAAAAGTAAAAAAAATGAAATCTTTAATAAATTGAAATATTTTGCTTGCCTGCAGCTGCACTGTTGACTGAAGTGAAGATCTAAGCAGTCTTGTTTGCATTTTGAAGATGTTTCAGAATCAGCACATGGAGTTTCCTTTCTGTTAAGATATTCTCGCTATAACAGTTGAAATAATCTTCATAAATACTTTTTTGGAATTTAAATTATGTTAATCTGTTAATTTAAAATTATTATACAGTAAAATCGCAATTACATATACAATAGAACAACAAATTGATCCCGATTTATATAGCTCCGATGTACGAAGATTCGTACAATGAGACTGTGGTGCAATGTGTGACGTACCAGACCACTGGCGGACAAGACGATGGGTACAACACGTACACGGTCCTGCCTCCACTGCTTTCGGAACTCGTGTGCTAGATCGGTGTATTTACTGATCTTGTCAGGGTGAGTTTTCTTCATGTTCTTGCTGATAGGCACTGCAATATCAATGAGATAGGTTTGTTTGTTGACCTTATCAACAAGTGTGATGTCAGGTCTGTTGTGATGTATGGTTTTTGTCTGTATGAATGGGGCGGTCCCAGTACAGCTTATGTGAGGTTGACTCTAGTACGCTTTGTGGTGTGTACTTGTAGTATGGGACCGTGTTCTTAATAAGTGAGTGTTTGTGTGCTACCTGTTGATGAACTATCGACGCTACCTGATTGTGTCGGTGGAGGTAGTCTGTTTGGGAGAGAAGGTGACAACCTGATATTATGTGGTCGATCGTCTCATGCGTAGTGTGGAATTTCCTGCATCTATCATCGTGTGTGTTGCGTCGTGTAGAATATGTTTCTTGTAGTTGCGTGTGGGAATGACTTGGTCCTGTATCGCGATCATGAACTCTTCGGTCTCCCCAAACAGCTCACCACTCGTCTGCCATCTGTTCGACGCTTCCATGTCGACATGAGGCTGGCTGAGTTCATGGCGATGTCTGCCATGGAGTTCCTTACGAGCCCATGATTTATGCAGCTGCTGTGTGTGGGTGTCGGGGGTGGTGAGTGTTAGAGAAGGGTTTGCGAGGTCCAGGCGTGTGAAGTGTGTGTCAGCCTTGACAATGGCTGAGTGGAGTGAGGAGTGTTGTGCTCTTTGGTGGAAGTGTTCCCTAAGTGTGTGTACTTGTTTTTCGTGTAGGGTGAAGAGATTGATGAATCCTCGGCCTCCCTCCTTGCGAGGAAGAGTCATTCTTTCCGTAGCGGACTTGGGGTGGTGCATGTTGTGTTTCGTAAATGTAGTACGTGTTGTGCGTTGTAGTGCTTCGAGTTCATTGTTTGTCCATGGAATTGTGCCGAACGAATATGTTAGCGTGGGGATGGCAAAAGTGTTGATGGCTTTAATTTTATTTCTGGCATTGAGTTGTGTTTTGAGGATATTGTGAACGCGAGCACGATATGTTTTCTTGAGTGCGTTTTTTGATGTTTGCATTGTCAATGACGCGCGCTTGCTGGAAGCCCAGGTACTTGTAGGTCTCTCCCTCTTCCATGGATTGGATGGCCAATCCTTGGTCCAGTTCAAAACCCTCCAAATTCGAAGTCTTCCCGCGTGTTATATGTAGCTTGCAGCATTTGTCAATTCCAAATTCCATCCCAATGTCTTTGGTGAACTGTGTTGTGATTTGTAGTAAATTGGTGATTTGTGCGTTGTTTGTGGCATAGAGTTTAATATCATCCATGTAGAGTAAGTACATAATTTTGTTTGGTGTCAGAGTGCCTGAGGTAAGCCTATAACCGTGTTTTGTGTTGTCTAGCATGTAGCTTAATGGATTTAAGGCGAGGCAGAACCAAAGGGGACTCAAGGAGTCTCACTGGAAAATACCTCTCCTTATGGGAATGGGGTCTGCAGTGATGGAGGTGTTGGAGGTGCGTGGATGTAATGTTGTGTTCCAACTCTTCATCGTGGCATCCAAGAATGCCGTGATTTTGGGGTGTACTTTGTAGAGTTGAAGAGTGTGTAAAAGCCAGGAATGGGGACTGAGTCAAATGCCTTCTTGTAGTCGATGTACGCGATGTGTAAGTTCCTATTCTTCGCGCGCGCCTGCCGCAGGATTACCGAGTCAATAAGGAGTTGCTCCTTACAACCCTGGGAATTCCTGCGACAGCCCTTCTGCTGTTCGGTAAGCTTATTATTATTATTATTATTACTGTGTATAAGGTTCATAATAAACCATGTCTCCGAGTTATGTAAAAACTCGACTAACGTATAAAGTTAGGAACGATCTACTTACGTAAATCGAAGACTTTCTGTATATGGAGACAATTATTCAACAAACTATCGACATTGCCTATCGAAAATAGGCAAAATACAAATAATAAATAATGCTATTGTCAAATAAAAGATCATACTCTGTAAAGACAATACCATTCTAAAAAGTATATCTACCAACATATCTTAAGAAAAATCTTACATTATATCAAATGTCTGTGAGATTATTCGTCACTAATTCTATTTTTAGAAAAAAAGTTAATAAATAAATAAATAATAAGAAAAAACCTCTAATGGGTGAACAAAAGAAACTAATTCATATTTTTTTTCTTTCTTTGGGGTGAAAGATTTCTTTTCTTTCAAATTCGTTTTGTGGCGAACGTTTAGCTGCCCAAGGATTTGATTTCCACAATTTATTGTTGTTTTTTCTTTTGTTGTCTTTAGTTCTTGAGGAGTCATTTGTTCGTCTGTAGAATATATTTCTGTTGCCCTCGTACGCCTTATGGGTCTTGAACTGTCTGAGTAGCCTTGGTATATGAGAGCCTAATAAACTCGAAACAGTTGTCCCAAGGTCTCAGCTTAACTCAAAAGGCTTTCCATTATCATATATGCTGTATATCACAATTTTATGATACGGATAAAATATAGTAACACAGCCAAGAATTTGAATACAACGCACAAGACCGACGGGAGAGCTTGGACCGCCGCACCAATGATTCTGATATTCACTGCCTGCACTCTCTGCTATCAAGCGAGTGACTTTGTACAGCGTGACAAGCGTGGCTGGGATTGTACAGCGTGGCTGGGATTTTATCAACAGCGAGAACTGGCAGCTGTAATTCATGATGAGAAATTCACATTCTTACGAAGTTTGAACAAATAACAATTCGTATATGAAAACCGCTTGAAAGACTATTTTCAAATGGCGGTAAATAATTAATCATACAACTTTAATGTCGTGAAACTCCCAATGTGATGGCACTAATCCCAATGTGACTGCCTTCTTATTTATTTATTTTTATCTTGGCCTACAAAATTTCAATCAAGTAATAATCACTCGATTATAATTTTATTTAAACAATTATTTATTTAATTTCCCGAAGTGAACTACTTTTACAATGAGCAGCACAAAATCAAAATAAATATTCATTAGCAATTTAATAATGAACGATATGTATGCAATTCCTGTATTCTATATAGTTTTTTATAAATTCTTTTTA
>JAFIDM010102154.1:0-10231 GCA_023159025.1 Thereuonema tuberculata | reverse complement strand
ACAATGTTAACTAAATTATTACAATATCGGAAATGTTTTAAATAAAATTTTTCTTATTAAATACATTAAAATATAAATGTTTCTTAACCACTAGATACATATTCAATTACCCATGATTATTCTTAAAAAATTTAAAATATTATATCCACATGTACTTCACATATGCCCCCTCCTAAAAACAAAATTTTGACATGATGGAGAGAAGATAACAATCGCATTGACATTATGGTAAAATTTTTCTTCACATCTGCCACATATTAAGGATTATAAATGACGGTATCTTGCAGCTTCCTTGGAAGATTGATGTTTGTTCTAGTACTCGTCCTTGTTCTATAACCATGCGTTGCTTACGGCTGTACCTCAGCTGCCTGCTGACTTCCTATTTCTGCATGTTCGATTCCTGTTTCAGGAGTTCCTACAAAGGATAAATCATTATTCATGTTATCAATAGTCTCATTTATATTGTTGGGATTTCGCTGATGACAATCAAAAATATAAGTTTCTCCTTCCTCCTCTTCCTCTTCGTCCTCTTGGCTATCGTTCACCAACACAGAGTCCTTCTCCTTTCTTTGATCTCGTCTTTGACTCTTTGGTACAAACTCTCCATGATATCTCTTAATTTTGTCAATGTTGACTTTTATTGGAGGTTTGAAAGAGTTGAGAATTGTCTTCAACAATAAAATTCACTGCACTCGTAATTTCCTTTATTCTGTAAGGACCACTAAATCTTTTACTGAATTTATTATGTCTTTTAGGATCGTTATCAGCCAATCTTACTAAGACCAAATCACCTACATCATATCTATTGATCGATTTAATTCTATTGTTTTCCCTGGCATTACGGCTCTTCCTTTCCTGACAAGCATAACTACTAGCCCACTGTCTAGCTATTATTATTTTCCTACCTACTTCACCAACGTAGTTTTCCGTATCTTCCTCGATGTCACATCCTTCACTAAATGTTATTTCATTAGGTATTATGCTATTGAAACCGTGCATAAGATAAAATGGATTGTTTCTTATGGCATCATGGAAGGAGGTATTATATGAAAAAGTAACAAATTTTGTTATTTCATCCCAATTTCTGTATTCTGCTCCTATAAAATGTGAAATTCCTTGTTTCAAGGATTTATTGAACCTTTCAATTAAACCATTACACCTAGGATTGTAGCTAACAGTCTTCAAATGCCTAATCTTTAAGATATAACATAATTCTTTAATGATTTGTGACATGAAATTTGATCCTCTATCAGTTAAAATGCTTTGGCAAGCACCATAAATAAGAAACACGTGATCCGCTAATGCTTGCGCAATAGTTTTAGCTTTCTGATCTTTTAAAGGTATTGCCCATGCATACCTTGTAAGATGATCAATAACATTTAGAATGACATTATTTCCAGATTTCGTCTTTTTAAGCGGACCCATAATATCCATGGAAAGTCTTTCCATGGGTCTAGTAACCGGATTAAAATCAATTATGCGATGAGGTTCCGATTTACCTTTTAAAACTTGACAAGAATGGCAATTTCTAGTATGTATTATAATATCTTTTCGCATTCCTTGCCACCAATATAATCTGTTAATATTATGGAAACATTTTTCCCATCCCCAGTTACCCGCGAGACGATCTCCATGAAATTTCTCCATAAAAAAATCCTTTAATGAGGTGGGCACAACAATTTTATTTCCCTTTATTGTTTTCCTTCTTAATATATTGTCAGGACCTATTATATAATCTTCATTACCCATTGGGTTATCTAACAATTCTAATCTTATCTCAGCCAGATCTTTATCTTTTTCCTGTTCTCTAGTTATTGATATATCTTTCAAATCTACTTTAAGCCTTTTATTTATTGCATATAGCCTAGACATAAAATCCGCAACAGTATTTTTATCTCAGGATAAGGATAGTAAAGGGTCGGCACTTGCCGTTCTGCCACTTAGACCTCACAATTTGGGTCCATTGTGTCCCCTCATAAAACATTGGTAAAAACCATTGTTTATACTTCAACTTGAGGTTGAGTTTCTGTGGTCATAAAAAGTCCTGTAGACTTACAGAAAGATAAGATGACCTTAATATTAAAGGTGGAGATGTTATTTGTGGTAAGTCTAATCCTGCCAAAAATCTCCCATCTGTTCCTAGCCAAAGCTGGACAAAAACATAGAATGTGTTCAGGAGTTTCCTGATCCATTCCACATTTTCTGCATAGATCACTTTGGGTGATGCCAAGTATATGCAGGTGTCTGTTGAGAGTACAGTGTCCTGTAAGAACTCCTGTAATCATTTTGCAATGTTTTCTGTCTAAATTTAAGACTGACATTGCAAGGTGATGGTCAGGTCTTTGTATAAACAACTTGGCCTGCCTCATACCATGCGAGGCAATCCAATGCCTATGGAACTGTTTTTCCAAGACAGCTCCAAGTAATTGTTTGCCTAGATTGAATGAGAAACCTAAGAAGGGTTCCGGGCCAATCGGAGTCGAAGATGAGCCCCTTTTGGCCAACAGGTCCGCTTTCTCATTTCCATCAATACCTAAATGCCCAGGAACCCAGTACAAATAAACCAAATTTGTACTGGCTAGACAGGTTAGGATCTCTCTACATTCAGCAACAAGCTGAGAGGTGCAAACAGGGCTGCTCAGAGCATGCAAAGCTGCTTGACTATCTGAGCAGATATAAATAGTCCTATTGACATAGTGACGGTTGAGGTTTTCATATGCACAAAAAAGAATAGCATATACCTCAGCCTGAAATACAGTGCATTGGGTCCCAAGGGCTTGGAAGAAGCTAGCCCTTGGTCTCAGCCCATACATTCCGGCTCCCGTCTTGTTTCCAATCCTGGATCCATCCGTAAACCAGACGATACTCCAGGGGGGGGGGTAACAAATCATGTCCCTTGGCCAGCCATTCTTCTCTACAAGGAAAGTGAATGACATAGTTAGGTATCGTGTTAAAATTTATAGTCAAAACAATTCTAAGAGAGAGCATAGGAGATAAGTCCTGTGCTTCTCTCCAGATACTGGAGTGATAGGAGGTGTTGTCACACCATTTGCCTTGATTAACCAGCCTAAAGGCGGTTTTTCTGGCTTGATGCTCGATAAAGAGATGAAGAGGAGGCAGATCCAAAATTGCCTCCAAGGCGGCAGTAGGTGCCGTCTTTAAAGATCTGGTAATTCCTAGACAGGCTAGACGTTGAAGCTTACACAAGAGCTTCCTAGCCGTCTTCAGCCTTGTTCTAGTCCACCAGACAATAGCTGCATAGCACAGTGCAGTTCTAACCAGAGTCACATAAAGCCAATAAATAATCTTTGGCTGAAGACCCCATGAGCAACCAAAAGTCCTTCTGCACATCCAAAAGGTAGCAATGGATTTCTTGATCCTCATATCAAGATGTTCTTTCCAGGTCAGTTTGGAGTCAAGAATGACTCCAAGAAACTTGACACTTTTGGAAAGATCAATTTGTGTATTGAATAGGTTTAAAGTCAGGGTTTTCCCTATCTTTCGTTTCCTAGTAAAATTTACTAGGGTTGCTTTGTTAGGATTGACCTTAAGATCAATACTGCAGCACCAGGCCTGGACACAGCTAAGAGCCCTTTGCATGAGCTCAAAGACTGTCCCAGGATCTAGGCCACAAATAAGGATAGCAAGGTCATCCGCATAGGCTTGGGAGTAGAAACCGAGTTTCTGAAGTTCCTCAAGGAGAGAGTCCATCACCAGACACCAGAGCAACAGCGAGAC
The DNA here is from genome assembly GCA_023159025.1 of Thereuonema tuberculata. Lineage (NCBI taxonomy): Eukaryota > Metazoa > Arthropoda > Chilopoda > Scutigeromorpha > Scutigeridae > Thereuonema > Thereuonema tuberculata. The sequence continues at coordinate 6,493 of JAFIDM010102154.1, read as the reverse complement.
AACTCCTCCCTGAGGACAACCTCTCATAGCCTTAGTTGAAATGGTGTTGCCAGAAAGGTGTACACATATGGTGCGAGTTGACAGCATATTCCTAATCCATCTAATAATAGATGGATCAACACCATGCTGTTCAGCTGCATTACAAATGGAGTCATAAGATGTGTGATCAAATGCTCCTTCTATATCAAGAAAGGCGCCAAGGGCCATCTGCCCATGGGACAGAGAACGTTCTATCCTATGTACCAGATGGTGTAAGGCTGTTTCAGTAGAGAGTCCTTTCTGATAGGCATATTGCCTGCAATGTAGTGGATGTTTCAAGAGAGCAACATCCCTTAGGTATCGGTCAACCAATCTTTCCAAAGTCTTCAGTAAAAAGGAAGAGAGGCTGATTGGTCTGAAGGATTTGGCAGAGGTATAGTCAGACCGTCCTGCCTTTGGAATAAAGACAACTCTTGTCTTTCTCCAGTTCATGGGAACATAGCCTAGAGCTAGACAAGAGCGATAAATATGTACAAGGGGAGGAGTAATAATTTCCAAGCCATTTGTAAGAAGAGCCGGAAAAACATCATCCTCTCCTGCTGCTTTGAAGGGTTTGAAGCTGGAAATAGCTTGCTTAACCTTTTCATAAGAGACAATGCTTTTGGCAAGAGAAAAATCTTTGCTCAAAGATGCATGTTGAAAAGAAGTATCAGAAGCTCCTGAGTCCGGGAAATGAACCTCCAGTAGGTGCCTATAAGCCTCTTCCTCGGATGAGGCAAAAACCCCACTGGGCAGTAACAAAGATCCCAGTTTCGTCTCAGAGCTTTTGGATAAAGCCTTGGTGAGCCTTGTGGCAACAGGCAAAGTCCCTATGTTGTCACAAAAGGCTCTCCAGGATGTTCTTTTCGAGTGCCTAATGGCACGTTTGTAGTTCTTTTGTGATTCTTTATAAGAGTCCCAAGCTTGCGTAGTACCCTTGAGTTTTGCTTTGTTAAGTAATTTTCGGGTCTTAGACCGGAGTCTATCCAGGAATGGATTCCACCAGGTTACGTTGTTCCTTCGTTTACTACGAAGTGAACAGTTCTGCCGATAAGCAGAGACAAGGGCATTTGTGAGAAAGCAAACAGAGTTTTCTATGCCATACTCGTCTTGATAAAGAGCAGGAAAACCTGCCATGCAACTTTTTAGATCTTCCTTATAGAAATCCCAATTGGTAAGCCTTGGGTTCCTATACAAGTCTTCACTGAGCACCTCCATGCTCAAAGAGAAGAGAATATGTCGATGGTCTGACAAGGAGATCTCTTGAGAAACCCTCCAATTGCATACCTCAGTCCTAAGAATTGTGGAAGCAAGGGTAAGATCCAATACTTCCCTATGTGGGGTGAAGAAGGTAGGAACTGATCCTACATTTAAAATGTCCAGATCAGTAGAAGAAAGAAACTCTAGCAAGGCCTCCCCTCTGGTATTGATGTCGCTACTACCCCACACAATGTGGTGGGAGTTTGCGTCACATCCCAGAAGAAGGGGCAATCCAGAGTTCATACAGTAAGAGACCAGTTTCTTTACCTCGGAAGGAGGCGGATCAGAATTTGGTTCATGGGCAAAGTAAGCAGATGCAATGACAATGTTGCATCTGTTATTTCTAGGGAATCTGATAGCTACCAGATCCTTGGTACAAAATTCCGAGAGGAGGAAAAATTTTTTGTGCTTTGTAAAAATACAAGCACATGGAGTAGTCTGTAAACAATAATGCAAAGATCCTCCACATCCTCCTAGACCTCTAACTTTGTCTTTATATAGCCAAGGTTCTTGAATAAGGACAAAGTCAAGATCGAGCTCCGTGATTCTTTTGGAAAGTACCGCGGTAGCCGCTATGCAGTGCTGTAAGTTAATCTGTAAAAAAGAAAAAGAAGACATGATTTAAGCACATTTACTAGGTTAAATAATAGAAAAGAAAACCAAACCTATCTAGTTTTTAGACTTCCATTTTCTCAGGTATAGGAGATGGTCCTTCCCTGTTAATGGCGTCTTCTTCTGTGACTTCTGAAGGAGTCCCTTTTTCCAGGAATTTAGGTCTCTCCTTTAGAGTCACTTCCGCAACATCTAGATTGATGCATGGTCGAAAGTTAATTTTCGCCAGTTGATTAACGGAATCCTCATCTAGTCCAATGACTAGCCTGAGTCCGTGTTTTTCTCTTTTGGTTTCCATCATCCTCCAAGTAGAGGCTTTAAGACCTGGATTCTGCCTTTTAAGCAGATAGGTCGCCTCACTTGGGTCAGTAATTTTTCCGGGAACCCAGAGCATAGCTCTGGTCAAACGGGGTATTTTTGTGGCTTCCACTGCGGAAAGCGCGACCCCTTCCCAGATTCTTAGATTAGGGACTGTTCCAAGGAGCCAGTCCCTACTGAAGATGTTATCTGCAGTGACAAAGATATACTCTGTCCTGCGTTTTGTACCTCTGAAGCGAGGAACTTGTCCTGCTTCTGGGATCTGATGTATCAGTCGTCCTACTGCATAAGACAACTCCATCTGCTCTTCTTCAGTGAAGCTTTCAGACTTATTTGCCTTACGTATGGCAACCTGAAGAGCAGGATCCGCAACTGTTGCATCAGCGTAGCTGCATGTACCGGGGCTACTAGAGGGAGATCCCCGTTGTCTCTTTGAGTGTAACACTGCTTCCGGTGATGTGTTACCTTGGGACCTGTCATGTTTTGTGGCAGGCCCCTTGGCCCCACCTGAGGGTGCAGCAGGTCCCGGTGCTCTTTGGGTGGGCATGTTGGCAGCTCTTCCTGGTTGTCCAGTCAGAGCAGTACCTCCACGACCCTTCCCTCGTGCACCGGTTGTGCCGACTCCCCTCCCAGCAGTTCCACCGGAGGTAGCCATGGCTGCTGCTTTAGCCTTCCTCCTTCTTTTTCTTTCTGCACCACTGATTCTGGCACGTTTTATTGCGTCCTGAATCTTCACGGTAAGTTCCCTTGTAGGTTCCCTACCGGAGTCAGAACTTTGAACCTCCTGAGGTTTCAGCATTTGCCGTCCCTCTTCTACTGTCTCGGGGGAACTAGCTTCCGCGTTAATACCCTGAGTAGGGATGTTTTCGGAGGTCTCTTCAAGAGAGCCCTCCATAGTTTTTGTGTTTAAATTTTCCATATAAAAACCAGGGAAAAGGGGGAAGCAAAAAGTCGCCCTACGTAATGCCCCCATGCGTAGGGAAGGCCCTTTTTTTATTTACTCCGGGATTTGGCCTGGTTTCCCCGAGGCACCGTTTAAGACACTTTTAACCCCTGTGCCATCCATCCATCGGCACGGTCCGCATGACACCTTAGATTGGGGGGGAGTCTGCATCGGGGTGCTAAGCACTGCCTCGCCTCCCACAGTGTCCTCGGACCCCGTGAAGACGAGGATTTCCACTATCCACCACCCGTGGGTATCTGATTTCCCAAAGCCCCCGGGTACAAACTGTCACCCGGCCTGGTATTTTTGTCTCCTTTGACATACTGTGATTTTATATTATAATTTTGAAGTTTCAAACTCCATTTCAATAATCTCTTATTGTCTGCACCAAAGGAATGTACAAATTGTAAAGGTTGGTGATCGGAAAATAGTATTATTTCTCTACCATAAACGATGTAATGACATTTCTTTAAACAGAATAGTATTGCTAATGCCTCTTTTTCTATCGTATCATAATTAACTTCACTTTTATTAAGTTTTCTAGAGAAGAACATAATAGGTCTCCTATTTCCATCGTATTCCTGCTCTAATACCCCTCCTACGCAAGTCTTGGACGCATCACAGGATAGATAAAAGGGCTTTTTAAAATCTGGGTGAGCTAAACATTGATGATTCACTAAAGCATTTTTCAATTCATTGAATGCTTCTTCACAGTCAGAATCCCATTTAAACTTTATGTTTTTTTCCATTAAGTTAAACAAAGGTTGTGCCTTCTCATTACATTTTGCGATAAATCGACGATAGAAATTTATGACTCCTATAAATCTACGCACTTCTCTAACTGATTTAAGTCTGGATATATTTCTTATTATCTGAATTTTGTCTAAATTAGGTGTTACTCCCTCTGCAGTTATCCTACGTCCTAAATAGTCAACAGATTTTCTAAAAAATTTGCATTTACTTGGTTTAATATACAGTGACATTGTCTTCAATCTAGTCAAAACTAACTGTAAATGTTTCAAATGATCTTCCATATTGGATGAGTGTATCAGTATATCATCTTGGAAAGCTATGATATTTTTACCTAGTATCCCATGTAGAGCTCCATTAACAACCGCTTGGAAGGAGGCCGCACTGTTTTTTGCTCCCTGGGGCATTCGCGTTAGTGAATACTTGCCTGACTGCGTCTGAAAAGATACCATAGGTATGCTGTCTTCCGATAAGGGTATCTGAAAAAAACCACTATTGAGATCCAAAGTTGTAAACACAGTGCTACCTTGCAAGGACAATAATAACTCTTCTATATTCATTAGAGGAAAATCAATGGCTTTGGTTACAGCATTAAGAGCTCTTAAATCTAATACAAGCCGTAAATCTTTGTTTGGTTTTTCAACCACTATCAAAGGAAAATTCCATCTACTATTTGATTTCATTAATATGCCAGCCTGAACAAATTTCTCAATCAATTTTTCTAATCTATCCTGATATTATATTTTAGGAATACGGTATGGTTTTTTGAAAATGGGTTTATCACATGTAAAATGTATTCTGTGTGGCTCAACCTTTGCCTTTTTTAATAGTGTTATGTCTTCTATAAAATTTTGTTGAAATCCTAATATCATTTTTCTAAATTTTATATTTATTTCTTCATCACGAATGCTATCCTGCCATTCATCTATCCAGCGATCTAATTTTAAATCCTCTACTTCTTCTAAACGAATTATGTCTAGATCAAATTCTTCGATCCATTTATTATTTTCCTCAACCTTGCTGTTCTCAGAATCTTCCATTTTATAATTGCCTACTGATTTGTTTTGTACGATACACTTACTGCAAGTATAATTTTCATTTAATTGTAATCGCACTGATCTATCTTTATAATTTATTTGAGCATTGTGCTTCTCTAAAATGTCAGATCCCAATATCGCTAAAAATTCGGGATTCTCGAGGAACATACTGTGCATTTCGTGTTGTAAAGTGCATTTTCCCAAATCGATGTTCTGCATCCTTTTTTGATACTTTACATTTACATTGCCAAAAGGGGTATTTACCTGCGTAACATGTTCAGATGAGGAACTGTCATCATTTAATACCGAAATATTGGCTCCTGTATCAATTAATATTTTGCCAGTTTTGTTATTGATTTTTCCTACTATATAAGGTAATTTACCTTCTAAAACCATAGGTATAGCCTGTACTTCAGGACTATTGCCCGTTTTCCCTATTACTTCTAAACCGGGACCAGTTTGAATGGGTGGATTTAGTTTAACCTATTTGTATTAGAAATATTTTGCCCTGATCTTTTCCAGCAATTAGCTGCTCTGTGCCCTAATTTATGGCAATTATAGCATCTCATATCCTGCCAATATTTGCTCCTACCGTCTTTAGTGCCTCTAAAATAAGTGTTATAATTGGGATTTCCCAAGGAATGACTCGTCCCATGTCTATCTGCGGTATCACGATTCTCCATTTTACTAAGTTTATTGACCTGTGCCTGTAATGTTGTGTTTTCCAATTCTAATTTCTCTAATTTCTTATTTATTGCCTCCAACGTCTCCGTGTTGGTGCTTGCTATGCTATTTATTACCCCTGTTTTGTCTTTATTACCCCTGGCTTTAACTCTCTCTTTAAGCTGCACATATTCCTGCAATCCTATCATGGCTTCCTTTATATTTTGATACCCTTGCTTATACAAATGATACCTTGTATCATCAGATATAAACGAATCTATAAATTTCTGCAACAGCGCTTGTTCACTGTAAACTGGTTCATCCTCCTTTTCATTTGCATTTCTAACGGTTGCCATGAATCTACCGCTATATTCTAAATCCTCTTCATTTTTATTTTGCCTTATTTCAAATAGTTCTCGTCTTCTATTTTCGAGTACTGAAACTCCCCCAAATTTCTTTAAAATTAATTTTACTATGAGATCTACAGTTAATTCCCCTTCTGCTTCCTCTGCCTGACTTACATATAACAATGCTTTTTCTCTAAGTTTATTCATAATTGGTGATACCATTTTTTCTTGATCGACGTTGATTTTCTCACTGATCTTGACAGACATCGCATCTTTTGACGGATTACCACGGCTTCTTCGTGTCCAGTTATAGTAGGAATCTGTTTAAGCAAATCCACCTTACCTTCATTATCTCTACTTCCGAGGCCGTCAGGTAGATCCCCAGAGGATAGGGGTTGCGCTTCGTTCGGCATCGTGTCTCTAAGGAAATTGCTAAAAAAAAAAACTAACAAATTATCTCTAAGTAATCCTAGTATAGATATAGTTGGGCGCCAAATATGTGACCCACGTGATTTTTGAAAAAGTGAGTCTTCCTAGAAATTTAT
>JAFIDM010102152.1:0-10234 GCA_023159025.1 Thereuonema tuberculata | reverse complement strand
AATTAATTTATTTAAAATGCAAATGGTGCCACACTTTTCATTTGTTGTTTTTATTTTTCTAATCATAATAATGGAAGTAGTAGTAAGTTAGACATTTGCTGTTAGTTCAACAGTCTTACGATTTTGAAATGCTCCCTAAATTTACGAAAGTATTTTCCATTTTTACTTAAAGCGTTTTCTATTCCTTTACGATTTGTTAATTTCTTTAAGTTATTATTCAATTTATTATCATTATTTTATTTGTGCCAATAGTTTTCAGTTAGCATTATATAAATTTTTCTTCAATCTGTAACTCTAATATTTTATTATAGTAAGATTATATAAATAAATTTTTTTTATGGTTATAACACATTTCAATTATTGCTTTTATTATGTTAGCAGTAATTATATTAGTATTATTTTATAAATTAGGTATTTTGCTCAGCGGCGCCGTGCGTTTTATCTGAACGTGAGGGATTCGTTGACAGCACGAGATAAGCTGACGTCATGCACAGCTCGCCAACAGTGATATCGTTATCTGGGGGCACGGCAGTGCCCCCGCCAAGACGAGCCGAAGGCAGGGAGGGCACTACGCACCTTTTCTGGAAGTATTTCGTCGTATTTTCGAACCCTCATACCTTCGGCCTAGATAATACTAGAGAGCTCAAATTTTTAGGATGTGATGCAGTTACCAGACTAATGAAATACGCTAAGTTTCATTTATTTAGCTTTTATACTTTGGATTTTATTAGTACCTAAAATACGCCGATTCCGTCACTCACTGACTGACTGACTGACTGACTCATGATCATCAAAACCTCTAGGGTACTTCCTGAAGTCCTAGAAAGCTGAAATTTGGTATGCAGGTTAGGACTAGCACACAAAAAACAAAAAAATTAAGAAATCCGTAACTTTCACATTCCAACCCCTCATAAAGGGGGGGGGGGTCTGGTTATGTATTATCGAACCCTCATAGCTTCGGCCTGGATAATACTAGAGAGCTCAAATTTTCAGGATAAGATGCAGTTACCATACTAATGAAATACGCTAAGTTTCATTTATCTAGCTTTTATACTTTGGATTTTATTAAGATCTGAAATACGTCGTACCCTCAATGCTTCGGCCTAAATAATACTGTGTAATAATGTGATTTCTTACAAAAGTGCAAACAGCTTGTATATACAAGTTGACCAATAGAAAAAAAGAAAAGTAGGGCATTGAAAAAAAATCCATTTTCTAAATAATCTTAAAACTAAATTTAGTTGTAATAGATAATCCCACCCAAAACATTTCATGTAAAATAAGTTGCCAAGACTCACATGCTCATAACGCTTTCACTGTTAAAAAGTTATCAGATCTCATCCTACAAAAAGAAATGAAATCCCACCCAAAACACTTCGTGTAAAATAAGTTGCCAAGACTCAAATGCTCATCATGCTTTCACTGTTAAAAAGATATGAGATCTCATGTAGAGCCAAGCCCCTAACTCTACGAGGCCTAACTCTACAAGCCCTAACTCTAAAAACCCTAAATCTTGGTCAAAAAGTATGGCTTGGCCGTTGCATGGAACTATTTCATCTCACCCAAAACATTTCATGTAAAATACGTTGCCAAGATGCTCATAACGCTTTCACTGTTAAAAAGTTATCAGATTTCAAATAGTGCCAAGCCCCTCACTATACATGCCTAACTCTAAAAACCCTACTGTCTTGGTCAAAAAGTGTGCCTTGGCATACTCCATATCCTTTACATAACTCCATGGGATTGTCTGTGTGACAGCCACGAAACGGCCAAGGCATTCTTTTTGACCAAGATATAGGGTTTTTAGAGTTAGGGCTTGTAGAGTTAGGGCTTGTAAAGTTAGGCCTCGTAGAGTTAGGGGCTTGGCTCTACATGAGATCTCATATCTTTTTAACAGTGAAAGCATTATGAGCATGTGAGTCTTGGCAACTTATTTTACACGAAGTGTTTTGGGTGGGATTCACTATTTCTTGCAACTTTACCATTTTTTTTAACCTTCTTCCAATGCGTAAGAGCAGATAAATTTGGTATCCAATAACTACTTGAGGTCATGAATGAATGATAAAAATTTCAAAGGAGATTTCGATCTGTCAAACTTAGCCATTCCGTGGTAAGTAATGCAAAAATATTGCAAAATACAGCATGAAACCATAATGACTCTTTGGTGAAAGAATATAAGTGTTTAAAAGAATGTCCTAATTCAAAAGGTTACAAAAGACACTGGTTTGGTGAAAGAGAATAAATCAAATATTTATTCTCATAAAGAACTTGCCACAAGAAATTGGCAAAGATCGCTAATAGCCAACAATCAAAAGGCACGCGCCTTGCGACTTGCAGAAGTGGTCTCCTGCTGATTGTTGGAGGCGAGCGAGCAGTAGTATCTCCCCAGACAGCGAACAAGCAAGAAGTGTTTTGCTGTTAATAAGTGCGAACGTTTACAACCAAAATAAGAATTTACCGTGAGTATGCAGTTATAGTTATTGCTTTGTTGAAGCTTAACTAGAATATTTTCCTCACAATAAATTGGTTATGGAGGCCACACCGTTCCAATGCGCGAGAGCATTCTCAGAAAAGATGGCCGCCAAACGTTCGGAAACTGCCATGTGTTAGGCTGATGAATTGAAGTACTGTTTAATTGATGTTTAATTAAACTAAACAAGAAAATCTTGGATTTAAAAATAAAGGAACATTACATCAGCAAGATGGCTAGTTGTATGTTACAATTCAACTGTAATAACTACATTAGTTGGAGGCGGAATATCGAAATCCTACATCTGAAGGAAGGACTATGGAAGACCGCGACACGCCGATTAGTGATATTAAATCCATAGAGGATAAGGGCCTAAAGTTAACACTATTAAGTAAGTCCGAGAAAGCAGTCGGAACTATTCTTAGCAGAATAAAAGAAAGATTTAGGTGTCTTATAAAAGAAAGAAATGACCCTAGTCTATTATTGAGGGAGATTGACACTCAGTTTAATGTAAAAGATTGCTTAAGGATATCTGATTTAAAACGCCAGATATATCTAAAAAGTAAACTTCAAGCCGAAGATCACTTACCTGAAAAATATTTACGTTTAAAAGTAAGATTAGGGAGCTTGAAGAACTAGGTAGGAGTTTTGACAATGGTGAATTATGCTGGCTAATACTTTCAGGATTGCCAAGCGCGTATGATTCATGTGCGCGAAATTTACTTCAATTACAAGATAAAACTGAATTCAATTCAGAGTATGTAATTGCCAGAATCGTCCAAGAATACAGACGGAAAAATAAAAGACTTTCCGGTACAGAAAATGAAGTAAACATGTGCAATAAAGCCGAAACAACTGTAAATAAACAAGGTATTAAGGATTACAAAAAGGAATCCCGTAAATGTTTTAACTGTGGAAAAGTAGGGCATTTAGCTCGACAATGCAAATCCAAATCCAAGTCCAAGAAATCATCACCAAAAACACATGATATGAAAAAAGAATCATTTTCTGGGATCATGGCTTTGAGAAGTTGCATTATGTCATCAAAAAAAGATAAACCCATGGTATCTTGACAGTGCTTTTACAAACAAGATTTGTAACCACAAAGCTTGGTTCAGCAGTTATAAAAGCTTCGACGGTCCCTTAAAAGTATATGGAGCTTCCTTACTGCCTATTGAAGCGTTAGGTGAAGGGACAGTTAACTTAGAAGTTATGTTTTCGAAAGGCAAAACTCAGAAGATTACTTTGTCCAAAACGCACTATCTTTCAGACATGATCGTTAACCTGATTTCTGGGGATCATGTGGCTTCGCCGGGCTGTTCCCAATTCATAAATGGCAAGGATTTGTCGTCAAGGACAAAAACAAAACAACTATAATTATAGGTAAAGAGAAAAATAATCTCTTTGAAGTAAAGTGCAAACCTTTCAATGTACAAGCGAAAACCTACTTCAATGAAATCAAACATTCCAAGTTGTGGCATGCGAGGCTTATTTCAAAAGGAAAAATGAAAGTCATTCTAGACCAAAAATTGCTATAATAGGCCAGTCAATATCGACACAAAAAAAGACAAACATTGCAAACACGCATGTATCTACGATTTTTTTATATATTGTTAGGACCCCTGAGCGTAGTGTATACCCAAGTTTGCAACCCTGAAAACCCTGTGCTACTCCTGTGGTGTTCGAAAAACTGCGAAATTCTGGCACTTGTGTCAGTTTTGTCGAAGAAAACACCGGAACGAAGCGTTTCTGGGGTATCATCACTCTATACTTTTGTAATGCAAACTAAATTTGCTAGAATTTGAGGCCAACACGAGCTCTGTAGGTCCATTGGTTGCGGAGATATAGCCAGTCAAAGATGAGTAACTTTTTCCAAAAACTGGAAAGTTATCGGTAGGGTCATGTTCCAAGACACCTACATGCTAAACTGAAGGTTCTAGAGAAAGATCATGAGAGAAAAAGTTGTAGAGAGTTAAATTAGCTGCAATTTAATTCCAAAATGGTGCCTCTACGCCTCATAGTTTCCTCAAAAACAAAAAAAAACCAGTAAAATATCGTTTTTTGGAAAAATGAGAAAAACATTGTTCTGAATCATGTTGGTATCTATTTCTTTAAAAACACGTGCAAGAATGTGAAGTTAACATTGTGTTCTAGACATTGTACTGAATCATGTTGGAATGTATTTCTTTAAAAACACGTGCAAGAATGTGAAGTTAACATTGTGATCTGGCCCAACATTGTTAACAAGGTGATCTGGCATCGCAATGATTCAGTCAAAGGCATTGTGGCGGGATACGTTAGCTACGTTTTCAACCACTTTGGGACAAACGTAGCTGTGGTGTTTGATGGATACCCACACGATGCATCGATGAGGAGCACTAAATCAGCTGAACGCCTGCGACGCTCTGCTTCTCTCTTTTGAAGTGACGTGTTGTTTGATGAGTTAACACCCATCAAAATTTCCCAGGCAGAACTGCTCTCCAATAAATCTAACAAACGCCGCTTGATCACCTTGATGCGTACTGACTGTGAGAGGCAGGGTATCGAGGTACATTAATCTCAAGAAGGATGCCGATACTGATATAGTGATGACCAAGTTTCTCCAAGAGCTCATCGTTCGACCAAGTTACGTCGACCTACTGGTCCTCCTCAACGGCTTAAGCTCTTACCAGATGAACGTGTACTTCCAAAAGGCGGCGGAGGTGAATCAGAGTGCGCTCACTATACAGCAAATTCCTTCACATGTGGAGAACTGAAGGTTCCACGAGGGATGGTTGTGTTCCTGCATGCCATCAGTGGGTGTGACACGACCTCTGCCCTTTTCTGGCAAGGCAAGATGAAGTGGTGCAATGTCCTCAAAAAAAACCCACTGGATAGATCTCGCCAGCATTTTTCTTGATCGAAACTCCAACCAGGACGAAGTAGGAAATGCTGGCGAGAAGATCTTGATGAACCTGTTCGGCGGAGATGCGGGAACGCTCAACACCCTGCGATACTCAGCATTTGTAAAATTAACAGCAACGGCCAAAGTCAACCTTGCCCGCCTCTCCCCCCCCCCCGCCACAGAGGCTGCAAAATATCATTCGTGGTGGATCTACCACCAGGTGGAAAAATGGTTGGGGGTCGACAAAATCCCTTGTGATTGTGGATGGGCCTCCAGCGAACAAGGTCTCATGCCCATCACAATGTGTGCAGAGCCCGCCCCTCAGACCCTGCTTAGAATGGTGGCTTGCAAATGAGTGCAAAGGGTGCTTAGGGTCGTGCACTTGCAGAAAGGCAGGGCTCAAGTGCTCTATCTATGTTCCTTTTGCCAATAGCGCAGTTGCACAAACCTCACCACTATCGTCCTGGACGAGGAGGATGAGGAAGTGGACAACCCAACACCATATGACGACCCGCCTCCACTTGCAGAAAACGTCGTCCATCCTCCCACTCCCTTCCCCATTGATCCAGACTGGATGAGACCCGACCCTTCGAAAAGGGTGAAGTTCTAAACTACTGCGGTGTTTATGCTTGACTGTGTATATAGAATTTTCTTGTGTACATTTATGCTTCCGCTATTTATTTTATGTTTACGTTTATTTGTTTAGTGTATGTTTATTTGAAGCCATATGTTCCATCTACAATGCTAACTGCACATTCTTGCACGTGTTTTTAAAGAAATACATACCAACATGATTCAGTACAATGTTTTCCTTATTTTTCCAAATTCCGATGTTTTACTATTTTTTTCGTTTTTGAGGAAACTATTAGGCCTAGAAGCACCATTTTGGAATTAAATTGCAGCTAAATCAATTCTCTACAACTTCCTTTCTCATGATCTTTCTCTAGAACCATTAGTTTAGCCGGTACGTTGTCTTGGAACATGACCCTACCGATAACTCTCCACTTTTCTGAAAAACTTGCCCATCTTTGACTGGCTATATCTCCGCAACCAATAGACCTAGAGAGCTCGTGTTGGGTTCAAATGTCAGCAAATGTCTTTTGCTTTAGAAACGTATATAGTGATGATACCCGATAAACGCTTCATTCACGAGGTTTTTTTCAACAAAACTGACACAGGTGGCCGAATTTCGCAGTTTTTCGAACACCACAGGAGTAGCACAGGGTTTTCAGGGTTGCAAACGTGGGTATGAACTACTCTCAGGGATTCTAAAAATATATAAAAAAATCGTAGATACATGCGCGTTTGCGATGTTCGATGCTTTTATTGACTGGCCTACAAGGTATCGAGCATGTAAAAATTTCAAAAGAAGACTGATAGTTTTCGCAAAAGTTGCAAAAGTGGAAAGATGACAAATGTTCATTACACAAGGATGAAAGCCATTAGAGAAAAAGACATTTTGGAATATATCTATTCTGATTGATGTGGTCCAATAAATATAGAAAATGACTATCAGGCGAAATATATCCTGTGCATAATAGATGATTTCAGTAGGAGAAGCCTTTGTATATTTACTTAAAAGTAAGGATCAAGTGCCAGAATATATGAAACAATTCATAACTTGCATACAGCGCCAAAGTAAGGCGAAAGTGATAAACCTTCTCACTGACCAGGGAAAGGAGCATGAGAATAAGGAACTGAACAATTTCCTATAACAAAGAGGAATTGTACATAAGACCACATCTGCATACTCTACACAGCAAAATGGCATTGCAGAGAGGTTTAATCGTAAGTTGATGGAAATGGCTCGAACCATATTAATTGATTCTGACCTTCCGCCAAGATTCTGGACTTTTGCAGTAGAATGTTCAAATTATGTTCTCAATCGAACACCTAATTTAAAGTTAATGAATACTACTCCAATGGAAAAATGGTTTAAGAACGGAGGAGCACCAAATGTACGACATATGAAAACATTCGGAAGTTTGTGCTACCTGAAGAAACCGAAAAACGCAATCAGGAATAAAATCGACTCTCGAACAACCAAGGGTATTTTTCTTGGGTATTCTCCACGCACCAGAGGTTACAAGATATGGAATCTTGATACCAACAAAGTAGAAGAAACGAGGAACGTGTATGTAAACGAGAATCGAAGAGCAAGCGATCTAATAAACAAGCGAAAGATTGATCATGACGAAATGAAGAAAAGACTTTCTTTTGATTCATTAAGTAAAACTCAAGAATCCTCTTCATCAGACGAAGAAGGAGAAAAGAATGAAAACATCCTATCCACAAGAAGCTGTGACACAGACTGATGAAGAAACAATTACTAATGAAAATAAAACTCATGATGCTGATGTTAGAACTACTAGTTCAAGTAATACTGATTCTAGCGAAAATGACACAGAAGATCCTGTGATCGATAAAGGATACAAACAACTTAGAAGTAGAAAAGTTACTCGAATACAATGCGTAAAGATACACAAAGATGTTGATATCCAAGAGCCAAAAGATTATGAGGAGCCATTAACCTGTCCAGAAAGAAGAAATTGGCATGAAGCAATTCAAGCAGAATTAAAAAGCTTAAAAGATCATCACACGTGGGAAGCATCCGAGGTTCCGGATTATATAACACCCAAAAGCACAAAGTGGATTTTCAAGTGCAAGAAGAAGTGTGATGGCACGATCGACAAATTCAAAGCCCGTTTAGTAGTAAACGGATATATGCAGCAGCAAGGTGTGAATTACGAGAAGACGTATGCTCCGACGCCAAGTGCTGATATAATAAGACTAATGCTGACTTTGTCGTTAAAACGCAAGTACCAGATTCATCAATGTGATGTTCGGAGCGCCTATCTCAACGGAGATGTAGATAGCGACATATATCTGGAAATACCACAAGGTGTAAAAGTCAAAAGCAGTAGCTGCAATGGTCTAAAGCTATTACGTTCTTTATACGGCTTAAAGCAAGCCGGGAAAAATTGGTTTGAACCCATGAGAACTAAGCTAATAGAAAAAGGATTTAAAACCTTGAACAGTGATCCATGCGTATTCAGATACCCAAAGGATGGTGTCAAGAACTATCTGATCATCTACGTAGATGACATGATCATCATTGGTAAACGAACTTATCATATTCAAGAAATTAAGCAGATTCTGAATAAGATGTTCTCCATCAAGGATCAAGGTGAAATTCATGAATTTCTAGGTAGGGAGATAAACTATCAACGAAGCAAAGGTTCAATGATTATATCACAAGAACACTTCATTAAAGATCTGTTAACGAAACATGGAATGGAAAATAGCAAAGCTGTATCCACCCCATTTTATCCAGAAGGGAGCGATGGAAAAGCAACCGAAAAAATTCATATGTTAAATAAAGATGAACGCCTCAAGTATAAAAGTATGATAGGAAGTCTATCTTACATCTGCATTTTAACGAGACCAGATATCGCATAATCGGTGAATAGGTGGGCGGAAAAAAGCAATTCACCCTGCACCAGTGATATGCGTAAGGCAAAACGAATCCTCCGATATCTAAAAGCAACTGTATCAAATGTATTGAATTTCTCCAATGAAGATGACAATGTGAAAGCTTACAGTGATTCAACTTCAGGTTACGTAATTTATGTACGAAAGTCGCCTGTAACCTGGAAAGCTCATAAACAAAGTTTAGTTGCTCATTCAACACAAGAAAGCGAACTGGTTACAGCATGCGAATGCGCTACGGCAATCATAAGCTTAAAGAGCTTCTTAAAAGGACTTAAAATACATGATGAAGCAACATCACCAATCGTATTATACTGTGACAATCAATCGACTTTGAAATTGATTGAAGACAGATACAGTCAAACTAAAAGCCGCCACATAGATCTTGAATATCATATAGTAAAAGACTATATCAACCAAAAGGATATCACAGTGAGATACATCCCAAGTGACATTTTCACTAAAGCCCTAAGTGCAGTGAAACATGTAAAGTGCCCAAAAGAACTCGGAATAAAATAGACACATTTCATTCGGGGGGCGGGGGGGAATTAAAAATTACAAAAGTGTTGTGCAATTTTAAGTGATCATTGTGGGATACTAAAAGTGCAACGATTAGTGAACATTGTGTTGAAATGAAATTGTATTAGTGTGTGATATATATTAAGTGCTTCGTGAATGGTTTAAATACAACTAAGAGTCACTTGAAGGAGGGGATTGTGGTGAAAGAATATAACTGTTTAAAAGAATCTCCTAATTCAAAAGGTTACAAAAGACACTGGTTTGGTGAAAGAGAATAAATCAAATATTTATTCTCATAAAGAATTTGCCCCAAGAAATTGGCAAAGATCGTTAGTAGCCAACAATCAAAAGGCACGCGCCTTGCGACTTGCAGAAGTGGTCTCGTGCTGATTGTTGGAAGCGAGCGAGCAGTAGTTTCTCCCCAGATAGCGAAGAAGCAAGAAATGTTTTGCTATTAATAAGTGCGAACGTTTACGACCAAAATAAGAACTTACCGTGAGTATGTAGCTGTGGTTATTGCTAACTCTGCGAACAGTAAAGAAAGACTTTATCTATTGAAGCTTAACTGTAATATTTTCCTCACAGACTCTTTGAAACAAACAAATATTGATAACAATTGCCAAAAATAATCGAAAAAGACTGGAGCTGAAAACGACCATATAATAGATGATTTATTTAAACTTGTAAAAGGACAAAAAAAAAATACGTGATGATGAATGATGTAAATATGTAAAAGAAAAAAAAATGACTGGATGACTGATGATTATGTTTTCGATGATAATCTCATTAACAAGTATAACTCGATGGTTTTATAACCCCAAATTATATTTGAAATTACTGTAAAAATCAAAAATAGTAGAAATAAAAGTTCT
>JAFIDM010102151.1:0-10237 GCA_023159025.1 Thereuonema tuberculata | reverse complement strand
GTTTGGACCTCTGAACAGGATGGTAAAGTCCTTTTGGCGATCCGACCTTCCTTTCGAACGGGGGGCAGGTCTTGAAAATACCCCATTCCTACTGTGTTTGGACCTCTGAACAGGATGTTGAACTCCTTTTAGCGATCCGATCTTCCATTCGAAAGGGGGAGGGGGGTCTTGAAAATACCCCATTCCTAGGGGGTTTGGACCTCTGAACAGGATGGTGAACTCCTTTTGACGATACGACCTTCCATTCGAACGGGGGGGAGGTCTTGAAAATACCTCATTCCTAGGGTGTTTGGACCTCTGAACAGGATGGTAAAGTCCGTTTGGTGATTCGACCTTCCGCTTGGGAGTTGTTAGGGGGGGGGGGCAGAATCAACAGCTCCCAAATGGGTCGCTAAAAACAGTAATTTGACTGTTGCTTAATAATCTTTATATATAAAAATGAATGTATCTTTCTTTCTTTGTCCTTTATACACTCCAAGGCCATTTGACCTACCTGGACCAAACTTTGCAGAATTACTCTTTAGGACCCTGCAGAAAAGATAGGCTACCTTAGAACCTGGAAACACCACCCCCATGGGGTTCAAAAGGAGTTAATTCCACACAAATATTGTTATGCAACAATTGGAGCTCGGTGACAATGACAACTATACCACCCCATGGTGTTGTGCAACAATTGGCACGAAACTATTGTTCTGCAACAATTGGACCTAAACTGTGGTTGTGCATAGTAGCGACATAATGAATAATAATGAATTTATTATAATAATAATAATAATAATAATCAGATGAATTTTTACGAACTAGAAAAGGTCTGACGTGATAGGATTATGATGTTATAAAGTTCGAATAATCTCGAACTTGGGGTATAAACGGGACAGAGAAAGGGGAGGGAAACTCTTATATTTTCCGATCTCTATATTATTTTCATATCTATGAATGTCGAGTTACAAAATTCAAATAACATGGAACTAGGAGTGTACACTGGGAGGACGGTGAGTGGATGAGCAAACATGATTCAAAGATACTTCTACGAGGGATACGGAATAGCTATAGATTTGTAATGAGATTAGATCTTTTGAGTTGTTGTTGTTTTTTGTTTTGTTTTTATACCAACCGGGAAAGTTTCGAAATTATCTCGCAATTGCAATTTCTTTATCATCCACATTTGGATATTTGTTTTTTGTAACCCGTGCGAAGAACGGGTCTTTCCGCTAGTCACAAATAAATAGCAAAAATAATCAATAAAAATAAACATCAAATAAAACAATAATATTTTCAAATTTAATTAATAAATAATTTAATGGTAAGCTATTTGGTGACATCTATACGGTTGTTGATGATACAGATGATATAATTTAGAGAATTATCAATGGAAATATAAATTTATAAATATTATTTGTGTATAATACCATTATAAATAGCTTGAAAAAGAAAAAAAGGAATTTTCCGAAAATTTGCGATGTATTTTATTTATTATTTCAATAAATAACTTATTTTTTATTTTAATAAGTAATTTGAAGAAGTTTTTGATTCTAATTCATTATCGAGTGGAGTTTGTTTGTTTCATAATTATAATTATTATTAATATTATAATAATTTAGCAATGAACATTGAATGTTGAAATTATCAATGACAATGAAAACCTTCAATTAGATGAACTCTAACGAATTTGAGATGAATTTCGCCTTACATTTTATTGATTAATTTATATTATCTATCATCATTGAAGTTATTAACTCACACTTTGGTTTCCGGATCAAATCTTGTAATCAATTTTTATTTTACTTCCATCGGTGAGTCATCTTGAAATTGTCCACACTTGCTTATCTCTCAAGACAATAATATACTGATATATTAATATATTTTAATTAATTAATAATATATTAATATATCAACTCAGAGCGTCGTTAGTAACAGGCGCTAGGCAACGTTTCAGTACATTTTTGAAAAAAAAGGGTTTTAAAAAGTTTTTTTGTTTATTACATAAGCAAGAAATCTGTTGAACTTACTTCAGCAGTTTTATAAGCTTTTCCTCCTTTTTCAGAACAACTTGGACTCTTTATCCCTAGAAAAAATGTATAAGTCTTGGCTTTCTTTTTCCTGTAGGAAAAGAAATAAAGAAAGCAAATAGTGTGCTAAAATTAATATGTCTAAATTAAAAGTCGTGATCCATTCGAAACCGATCATGTATTTTAATGTGTTAAATGTTCTACTACTAATTTTAAATGGTCAGACGTTTTAATAAAAATTCTTCTCTTTTTACGAAATAAAAACTTTTTAAACGCCCACATTAAAGTCCGTAAGGCATTTTACAAGTCCTGTAGTGTGTGCACCCTTCCTCGATAGACCCTATCCTGGAGTTAACCCTAGATCCAAAAGTGATAAGGATTGATGTCACGGGATCGTACAGGCCATGCCTAAGCATAATGCTTGCTTATTACATGATTATTGTGAATGCACTCTGCAATCGCATTTCTAGCTACTCGTGATGTGTGCGATGTAGTTCCGTCTTGCATGAAGACTACAGTGTTTAGGGGACCATGCTGTTGTAGAAATGAACACACTTAGTTACTTAATAACAATGCACAGCGAACCCTGTAGCGGTGCAGGTTTGTAGACCGTGTCCATATTCCAGTTTGAAGAAATACGGACCATTAAACAGCATACCAGTGAAACCACGCTACCCTGCTCTTTTGGTAAATGAATGGTTCTTCGAGGTGTTTCATCGGGGTTCTAATCCCAATATGCGGCGGTTGTGTGTTTTAACACCACCGTTAAGAAAGAAAGATGCTTCATTTTGAACCACAGATTATTCCAAGGCCAATGATCGACGAGGTGAAAACGTGCAACAAATTCCAGTACAAATGTTTGTCCAGTGTGTAAAAGTTGCTGCTTGCGGCGGAATTTCTAGGGATAAATATTAAGGATCTTACAAATAACTGCATCTACTGTTGACACTGGTAATTGTAACTGTCGTGAGACTGTTCTCTCACTGCTTCATCCAAATTGGTTCGTAATGGCTTAATCCGTTAGGGCTGTCGCAACTGTTTCTTCTGATATTGGTGTTCCGCCTCAAATTTGCGAACCATGCATCGTAAATTTGTTATCTATAGTAGTCCTCGACCCCTTCTGATGCCTCTGATGCGCCTGTATTCATGTAATTTCCTAGCAGCATTCGAATGCAACTGATAATAAAGCTTCACGCGTAAATCGCGGTCAACATGTGTTAACGGCATTGCTGTGCTGTTATTGAAGACTAGTTCATAAATAAGTTTGTGCTAGCCATTTCAAAAAGAGCTACATTTACTTAGCCGACAGCAGCGCATCCTGCCCCCCCCCCCTTAGTGGTGACTTTGTAAACTAGAAACTTTTTTCTCATGACTGCACTTCCCATGACCCATAAGTGAACAATCCAAAGATTGAGCTCGATGCGCTTAATATTTAACAACTTATGGCGCTTCAAACACCTCATGTTATGTCTTGGACACCTAATATAAGTGGAGAATGAGAATAAGGAGAGAGAGTAAGTGCAATAATTACTGCAGTGGAAGGCTCAAAAGTACAAAGAAATGCTATGCTCATTATCCATTTCGTTTGTGAGGCTAATAAATAGAAAAGAAAAGATAGGAAATAAAAAAAATACATAATTAGATAATTATGTCTGGTTATAATTCTCGTCCCCCCTTTCTTGAATTTCACTAGCCTCGCCCTGACGTTGTCAGGTTGAGCTAGTTACGTGGTCCCTAGTTGGCCAAATTCGATAAAAGGAAGGAATTATGTCTGGTAAAGAGTGAACTACTTATAGGAAAAGTAACGGGTACGTAGCCAATTAGTTTGGATATAAACGGAGAGATGTTGGAAAGGAGAGGTCGAGGGGCAAAATAGACAAAGGGCAGGAAATGTGGTTGGTGAGAAAGGAAGGCCCTGATTGGTCTGCGGTGTACTTGGTCTGCACCCAAAATGTGCTGCTCTCTCTTAGACGAATCCTCAAATAAATAATGTAATTTATTCTTGGGAAGATGATTTAGATATAAGGAGAAAACCAGAACCGTCGATTCCTAGTCTGTCTTTTTTTTTTCAAGAAACGGAGCACAGAATATTATAAGAAAGAACCCACCTGCATTTCTTGGGCGTTTGATCTTTGGTGAACACGCTGTTCTATTCAAAGATTAAATGATTTGTGCTACTATCGTTGAATCAACTTTTCGAAGTACTTTGATGAGCAATCTTGATGTCAGTTTGCGGTGATGGCCTTTCACTCCACAGGAGGGAAAGAAAGGACGCAATTATGCTGACATATCACTCATACGATGAGGAAAACCACCAACAGGTCCAGTCTCCCGGTAGATCTCAGCCAACTTCCAGCAGGGTCGGACTAATACAGCCTCGGTTCCACTCATCCGGCCGCCTTCGCATGTGTACTGTATATGCGATCGCTCAGCTTCACCACCAAAAACGTCAAAACATCCGTAAAATTAAACTTCAATCCACGCTACTACAATATTATATCCACCCCCACCTCTTTCTAACCCTCCTTCAGATAGGCTATGAAAGACATAATAAACAAAAACGTTCCAAATCCACCATTTCGCCAATAAATTCGGCAGACTCATGAACAAATTCCACTCGATCAAATTAAACCCAAATATGACATCCTCGAAGAATTAGGTAAATTTAGTGCAACTTTTCAAAAAAACCCTCATTATTCCCGTCATGTTAGCCACCGAAAATGCAATCCGAACCCTTGACAAAACTTTACCAAACATTGTATATATAAAATGACTCAAACAAATTCATCTTCTTTCCTTTAAAATCATCTATATTTCATCCTAATTAAAGGACTTTTTCAGGATTGAAAATAAAATGAAAATACAAATAAAAAGAAAGAGAAACGTCTTCTCTCACTGTTAAATGAATCGAAAAGTAACAAAGTAAATCATAAACAAACGTACTATATTACATTAAACAATTAATTAAAAAGTAACAAAGTAAATCATAAACGAACAGAACAAATTATTTTAAGAACCAAACATAATATATTACATACAAGTAACAATTGAATAGACATGAGATTATTATTAAAGAAATTTATTTATTTCTATTTCAATTGACTATTTTAAATATTCTTAAAATTTAAAATATTCTTTAATTTTCTTATTCTTTGATAAAGACTTCTTGAATATGCCTAATGAAACATCATTTACTTAATTGATTTGTTCCTATTAAAACATTCGCAACTATTCATTAAACATGATTCTAATTCATAACGTTTGTTTTCATCTTTTACGTTAAAAACGTTATATGCAATTGGGTCTGGACAATGATTTTTGCTTATGCAGTGTTTCGCCCACTCAGAAATTTTCTCATTCCTTTTTTCATACGCTGTTGTATGTTCTTTAACTCGTTCTCTCACAGTACGGCCCGTACTTCCCATGTAAACCTCACCACAGTCCCGGCAGTTTAAAGCGTATATGACCCCCATTCTATCTAATTCTGTATCTTTTCTCCTAGTTCTCCTTTTTGTAAACAAAGTTTTATCTTTATGAAAAATAATTTTAATTTCATTCTTCTTGCAAACTTTCTTGACTTGCTTATGCACTTTAAGTCCAATCGGTAAATTTGTACACTTCATGAAATTCTTTGTTTCTTTCAAGTGTTCTTGGGGTTCTACAAAGAGGTTGTCCCAAAATCGACGATTTTGGCCCCACTCGGATTTCGCTGAAAATTGGTATGCAGACTCCGAAGGGGGTGTTTGGTCTACAGTAGCAATTACAAGTGTGCCCGACTTCCGGTTGGACCGGAAATGGGTGAAGTTTGCTGTTCATTTCTATATTGAAATATCAAAATGAAACCTACGCCAATCGATAGAGTTCGTTATGGTGAGTAAAATGATATGTCATATGTCTACCTGACACTTTCGGTAAAAGGAATATTTACGTATATTCTCATGAGTTTCATGGCTTTTCTCGAAAATTCTAGTCTATTCAAGAAAGTTCTAGAAAAATCTCGTCAGATTCAGAGGCATTAGGCTCTGGGTCTTGATTATTCTAGACAATTCTAGAAGTTTCCAGAAAATGTTAGTGAAAATTCCAGAATTTTCAAGGGCATTCTCGAATTTTCTACTTTGACGTAGAATGAGACCGGCAACTGTCATGAACGTTCTGGAACTCTCAACAGTTTACCACACTTTTCCCTAGATTTCTAAAAATACCTTATGAGGTATATAAACCCTGTGGCTTTGCACGAAAACAGTCAGTTACGATTTCAACCATGAGCAGGTCAGTACCACTTTTAACTTATGCTAAAATGATGGAGGTGGCTGGCACAAATCCCTCCATCTTAATATAAACATCGGCATTCAAGAATGATATTCATTATTTTTTTCTATTATTTAAACCAGTGATTTAGATTAAAAAAATCTTTCAAAATGGCGGATCTTCAAAAATGACACAGCAATATTTCTGTGAATGTTCCACGGAAACGTGTGACTTTAGGCCACCGAACATGCATTTTCAAGTGCAAACGAGAGTCATCGCATATGTTAGTTCCAATAAAAGCCCGGAAAGAAGCTCTCAAGACTTTGAAAATCTATGTTCCAGCTAAAGCACGAAGCTGCAACCGTCATATCAATCCACGAAACGATCTTGTTCATAGTGAATGGTTCGATTGTCTTTCAACAAATTGTGTTATCGAGCAAGAAACCACTGCTATGTCAGGACAAAATATAGCTGAATTGGTTGAAGAGTTGTTAGAAGAAGCCGTAGAAGGTGAAGAGCCGGGCGAAATCTTTGATGATATGACTTCTTCCTGCAATTCCGGTAGGAAACGACGATGATTCACTGGACGTTAATGTAGCTGCTGCCGCACAAGAACAAGAAGGTTTCTCTCCTGCAGAAGATGCTTAAACTGCATTGTATATACAATACTTCAATCAAGATGTATTCGAAAATCATAATAAAATCACTAATAAAATCATGATACACCAATACTCTTTGGTTTCTGCATTTTTCTTTCAGCAAACTTAGTTTTACCAATTATAATGGTCAAACCGGAAGTGCCAGCTAGACATATGACATATCATATTACTCACCACAACGAGCTCTATCGATTGGCATAGGTTTCATTTTGATATTTCATAGAAATGAACAGCAAACTTCACCCATTTCCGGTCTTCCTGGAAGTCGGGCACACTTCTAATTGCTACTGTAGACCATACACCCCCTTCGGAGTCTGCATACCAATTTTCAGCGAAATCCGAGTGGGGCCAAAATTGTCGATTTTGGGACAACCTCTTTCCATTTTCTAAAAAAATTCTCTAATTGTCCCTTCAACGAAATTATCAGGATACTCATTCATCGATAATATTGCTTTTAAATCTTTAATCTTATCCTTCCAAATTTCTTTGTCATGTGTGTAATTTGTGATTCTTCTTAGATTACCTTTAATTAATTCTTTTTTGGTGGATAATAAATGGTTAGAGTTAAAATTGAGAATGTGGTTACTCTGAAAATGTTTTCTATAGTACTCACATTTCAACAGTGATAAACCATCTTTCTTGATTGTTAAGTCTAAAAAACTAATGCATCCTTCTTTCTCCTCTTCCATTTTAAATTTGATGTCCTTATGTATGTTATTTAAGTGGTTGAAGAATCTAGTAAATTGTCTTCTAATACCTTCCCACAATATAATTATATCGTCCACATATCTTCTGTACAAAAATTTTGTTTCTTTCCAGTTCATTATGTAATCTTTCTCAATCTTATTTAAATAAATATTACAAATAGAACCCGATATAGGACTTCCCATAAGGAAGCCCTTACATTGAATATACATCTTATTTTCATACATGAAGTAACTATTATTACAAATTAATTCAATTAACTCCATAAACTATATCTTGTTTATTTTAAATGCTTCTTTTATATTTTCATCAAATTTTTCCTTTACTATCTCTAAAGCTTCTCTTATAGGTGCGTTCGTATACATTGACTCTACGTCTAATATGTACAATTTGATTGACTTACGCGTATTTTGGATTCTGTAATCTTCAATTGTTTTCACCATTTCTTGGATATCTTTTAATACTAAATCGGGATTGTCAAGTGTCATTTTTTTCAATTTAGAGTTTACGAATTTTCCTAAGTTTTGCAAATGGTGAGCCGAAAGAATTTATTACCGGTCTTATAGGATAACCTTCTTTATGTATTTTAATCCTTGGTTCAAATACTGGTGTTTCAGTCATATTTTGTATAATTTCTTTATACTGATTCCATTTAATTATCCCTTCTTTTCTCAATTTTTGAACTTTCTTTTTGACCTTTTTGGTACAATGTTATGGTTTTATCACTATCTAATTAATTAAAGGTATCTGAATTTAATAATTCTAAAACTTTATTATTATAATCATCTTTGTTTATAAGAACAAGTTTATTACCTTTGTCTGATTTACTGATCTTTAATTTTTCATCTTTCATTAATTTCTTAATACTATTAATTTCTCTTTTGGCTATGTTCGGACTTTCATTATCACTAAAATCCAAATTATTGTATATTTGAAAGATATTTTCTTTTTTCTCTTTCAAATACCATAATTTCTTTTCCACTTCTGCAATTACGTCATTTGTATTGAATTTCCCTCTAATATTAAAGTCTAATCCTTTGTTCAAAGCGATCATTTCTTGTTTATTAAGAACTCTATCACTAATGTTAACAGCGTAGTTGGAGTTTTTACAAAATTTCATATATTTAGCCTGATCTTCCTCTTTGATCCTATTGTTAAATTTTCTTTTCTTCTGAATCCACAGTTGTCTTTTCTTTTCCTTATAGAACAACCAATCTACTTTCATTGTATCTTCATATAAATTTCTATTTAATAACAACTTCAAATTCTTGTTATGAAGTAGTTCCTGTTTTTGAAGAGTTATCACCATCAATTGATTATTTAAAATGTTCCATTTGAAATTTGAAATCATATTTCTAGTACTTTGATCTGCAAGTATAACTGGAATCTTTAGATTTCTAATAGGATTGGGGTACAATCAAAGAATAAGAAAATTAAAGAATATTTAACTTTAAAATAGTCAATTGGCATAAATAAATTTCTTTAATAATAATCTCATGTCTATTCAATTGTTATTTGTATGTAATATATTATGTTTGATTCTTAAGGTAATTTGTTCTGTTCGTTTAGGAATAACTTTGTTAATTTTTGAATTAATTGTTAAATGTAATATAGTACATTTGTTTATGATTTACTTTGTTACTTTTCGATTCATTTAACAGTGAGAGAAGAAGTTTCTCTATCTTTTTATTTGTATTTTCATTTTATTTTCAAACCTGAAGAAGTCCTTTAATTAGGATGAAATGTAGATAATTTTAAAGGAAAGAAGATGAATTTGTTTGAGTCATTTTATATATACAACGACAGAAGATATATGTAAGTTACTATGATGCAGATTTAACCCTAAAAGGTTATAGGAGATAGCAAAGATGAATATTTTTAATTTACTTAAATCTAATGGAGAGACATGGAGAATATGGAGATACCATAGACAATGCGTAAAAATGTTAGCAGTTTGGGAAGCTCACCATGATTTTTTGATTATGAGTAAAAATACGTTATTGTACCCCAATTTATATATACAACGACAGAAGATATATGTAAGTTACTATACCAAACATTAACACTTTCAGAAATAGCTGCCTCAATATTATTAAAAGAACCTCACACCCCGCCCCACAACCTTAACCCCATTCAAAAATCACACCTCAACGAATTCAAGCAAAACAAAAACATACACATCACCCGCTCTGACAAAGACAACTCCATCCTTCTCATGTATAAGCATGACTGTGAAAAAATGGCCCAAGCCCACCACAAACAGCCTTGCTACATCCCTGAGGACATAATAATAGATAAATATACCGTCCTGATCACTTATGCCATTGATTGGGCACACACCAATATAGGCCTCTGACCATTAGGGAAGTGGTGGTATTATGGACCACTTTTTTATTTTTGACAAAATCTTGAATTTCAAGTGGCTCTAATGTATGAAAATCGTCAGTAGCATTAGTATACATATCGTGTGAGATAAATATCACACATTTTTTAAATAATAGGTACAATTATTTAGAACATTGTACAAAAAAAGGAATTGTTGAACTTGGGTTGTAATATGAAACAGATGTTAAAATGCAACAATACTTCTTTGTAATTGCTATTATAGTAAAAAAA
>JAFIDM010102150.1:0-10239 GCA_023159025.1 Thereuonema tuberculata | reverse complement strand
TTTTCAAACTTTCTTCAATATTGGTTTGCAAGAATGTCGTGTGAAAGGTAGTACTTCGATGCATATTGTTCTATATTTGTTTTGATCATTTTTTTGTTCAGCATCATTATCACTTCGATGAATAGA
The DNA here is from genome assembly GCA_023159025.1 of Thereuonema tuberculata. Classification (NCBI taxonomy): domain Eukaryota; kingdom Metazoa; phylum Arthropoda; class Chilopoda; order Scutigeromorpha; family Scutigeridae; genus Thereuonema; species Thereuonema tuberculata. The sequence goes on along the minus strand of JAFIDM010102150.1, from coordinate 10,113 downwards.
ATAAAATTCTTCATTCAATTACACTTCACTTATTATTATTTTTTTTTGTTTCTCATTTGTTTGCACCATGCAGCACATTCTCCTTTCTCGTTATGCATGCATACAATTCTTTGTAATAGAAAAGCAATTTTTTTTTGTGATTGAGCTGAAACGTAAGCAAGTGTAACTGCGCATGCGCGCATTTACCAATGAAAACCCGACAGTGTTATGTTTCAGTGATTGAGATAAACTTATTTTCAAAATTTCAAACAAATCGGTGAGATCGTTGTCAGGTATATTTATCTTGTTAATAAAAGAGAAATCAAAAGCAAAAACAAACAGAACAGTAACGACTGTTAACTTGAAAGTAGGATTAAGCAAATTCTTCTACTACTTACAGTTAGCGAGTTTAAGCGATACTGGGAATTCTCCTACAGGCTTGGCTTTTTTTATGTAAGGACTAGCGTTCTTATGATACGAGCCGGTATGGTCCGCTGTATAGACGACAAAGAAACAACAACAAAATACAAACTTCGTTTTTGCGGGTTTTTTTATAGATAGATAGAAGATGACTAGTTATTATTTTTATAAAATATTCAAACCATGGCTTTCCCCAGCAAAGACAATATGGCGGCTCAAGGACCAAAGCAGATATTGCCAAGTGTGAAAAAATATTTTTCATTTCACTTGTGTAGTATTACCTTGAAAATATTTGTAACTTGGTAATTCTCAGCTATCCATTCAGGGGCTGAGCGTGCAATACGGGTCTGTTTTGAGGACTGGAAGATAGGTGGGTTGTGTCTAAAGCAATCAGCCTGATATCTTACATTATACCATAAACAATTATTGCACTAAATTTAAAAGAAATCCGTCTTGTTGTTTGACAAGGTATTTCACTGATGGGAAGAATGAAGAAACAAAACAATTGACCTTAAATTTTAAATTACACCAAAAATAAGCTAGATAATAAATTTATGGAAATCCGTCGGGCCGTTTTAACGCGATGAGCATAAAAACAAAAGGACAAATATTCAAGAGGAGTAATGAGAGTTCGTATGCTCAGTAAATCAAGACCATGATAATTTCAAGTTAACATTTGTAAATATTGGTATTAAAACTTAATTGACTGCAGATGTTTTTAGTTTTACAAATCCCTGAATTTATCCGTAAAAATTAGTAAGTATAGAATTTGATTCGTCAATCTATGTGATTTCTTTTTTCTTAAGAAAGAATAAGTTATAAAATAGGACTACGATCAAATTGCAAAATGGGATCGACTTAATATTCAATAATGATAACAATTAAACGGAGTGAGATAGTGTTTACAAGTGATATCCCAAACAGCTGTTTCATGCTCAATTAGCGATCATCAGTTGGGAGTTGTCACTGTAAACACGCAAGGTCTCATTACAGAAGTGAATAAAAATGGAAGTAGGAATAAGTGTGGCTCCTTCATAAAGCTAAACTAAAACCAAAATACACATTAAATGGAAATAAAATGAAATAATTTCTTGTGCTGTCCTCCGGGAGCCTCAATAATATTTCCATGCCCAATTAAAAGAAGAAAAAGCGCCAAAAAATGTATTAACACATTATTGAGGTAAGGCTAGTGTTTACAAGTAACATTCCAAAACTGTTTCTCGCTAAATCATTGAACAAATAAAAATATTTTTTTTTTGAAATAGAAAAAATTATTATTTATCTTTGTGTTCAGTTGATATTATAACTTATAATGAAAATGAGGCTTTAGTTATGGGTGAATCTACAGAAAACCTGCAATTTCAGTCGAAAAATTTTGAGATTTGAAATTACAAGATTTTCTTTTCAAAAAAATTGAGATGATTGCTTTTGACGTTCTTACATCCATGATAAATGTTATTCAGGTCAACGCATTTTGGTTATTTAAAAAAAAAAAATGATGGTAGGCCTATGTCTGCAGAAGTGACTGGTATTGATAACGATGTCGAGTTTTAATATAAATTATATTCGAAAAAGTGAATTTACGTGGGAAAACTATGAAATAAATAAATAGAAGACTATAATTTATGAATTAAAGGAACTTTTTATCAAAAGAGGAAATCATGTACAATAAAAATGAATCAGACTGTCAATCTTAAACGTCTATAAAAATGTAAATAGATAATTACATATATCATATATTATATTATACATATTTATATAGTTATAAATATCCTCATTGGCATTAAACAAAGACTGGAAGTGAAAGACAAGTCTTCGTGAAAAACATAGTAGCTGCTATCGTTGATGATCATCACTTCCATGGACCCAAATGTCCACGGAAGTGACGAATACTTATGTTTCTTGACCCATGTGCTCTTCATTTTGAGGTTAGGAACACGTGTCATCCAGAAAATTAAGTTTACCATATTTCAATTATCATGCCTAGAAATAATCATTTTTCCAAAGAAAAATTAGATTCTAAACAAGACTACAGAAGCGATGGGATCTGTGCAAATGACAAAAAATGAATAAAACGGTAATATTTTCCTGACAAATGTGCGACTCAGACGAATAAAATCACTTCCCAATCCAAAATCGCCGTGTATATGTAGAGCACTATTAGATTGAGATTTTGGCATAATTTTAATCCTTCTTTATAAATTCGGACAGATAAAGAAAATAATAAACAGTAAGACCTCCATATTCGTTCATTTAGTATCCACGGTCCGAAAAAAATTTGGAAAATTAGAATAATAAACGGTTCTTAAGTTTCAAAAAGCGTTCCAAGCAAGAACGAGTGGTTGAATGGTTAAATCTAGCAGCCCAAACGCTGTTAGTACGTGAATCATCTTCCTTTGTCTCCATACACTCGCTTCCCCACAGAATTTGCCTTCATTCTGTTCTTAGCTTTCGCATTAGTTGCTGCATTTTTGTAGTGTTTGTGTTCCGTAATTTACTGTAGGAATGGATTAGTGAGGCTGATAGTGATTATAAGCCTAAGAGAAGCCATGATGTTCTTTCCATTATTGAAAAAGGGAAATTTCTAGATACGATTGAAACAGAAAAAAAAAATATAATTTTATTTCTTTATTTAAAAATATTTATTTAATTAAATTTAATATTTATTTAATTAATTTAATTACTATTTTTAAAACAAAAGGTTATACTAAAAAATTTTCAATTCAGTTCAGAAATTTATCCTTCTCTTCGTCTACCTCCACTTCGCAAAGAAAAAAAAATTGTATGGCTATAAATATTATTTACTAAAGACCTAACCAAGGAAAAAATACAATGGTAATTTCGGCTGCTTCAGCTACAACTTAGCTTCTTCAAGATATTGTTACTGAAAGTCCACGCTTTACAAAAGAAGCTGTAACAATATTTGAGGTTGGCCTCATTGTTGGAGCTAGACGGGCTGGGTCAACCTACGAAAAGATCGGTGCTTCGTTGGGAAGATCTACCAGCTGCGTGCCTAGCAATTACAGGTTGTGGAGTGAAGGAAAGATAAAGGAAAGTGCAGCAATTAAAACAACTCAACACAAATCCCAGCAACCAGGCAACAACCTAACCATTAAAGAAAGATTTATCTATAAAACAATTTTGAATAATATTTCGGAAGTAAATAAAGCAAAAAACAATTTTAATGACGGAAATTGATGAAATCGGTGCTTCGTTGGGATGATCTACCAGCTGTGTGCCTAGAAATTACTGGTTGTGGAGTGAAGGAAAGATCAAGACAACTGCAGCAATCAAAACAAATCAACACAAATCCCAGCAACCAGGCAACAACGCAGCCAACAAGAAGTCACCTCCAACACCAATGTTTTCAAGCAGAAAACTGCTGAGAACATTGTTATTAAAGTGGCTGGAACCCACCGAAGAAATGGAAATCACTTTCACTCCCGACAGTGACTCCCGAACAAAAAAAACAGCAATTAAATAATAGTGCGAAAGTGGAACAGAATAATCTTTAGCTTAACGATCATTAGGATTCAAAAGGCATTTTTTAATAAAAAAAAATCAAATCTAAAAGTTATAATAATCATAAGAGTCACTGTCGGGAGCGATAAAAAACTCTTCATTGTGAAAAATATCAGTCTATTGGATCAGACTATCAATAATTGAAAATGAAATGACTTATCAGGTACTTCCCTCACCGATTTTTTTAAAATTTTTTCTAAATAAGTTTACGCCAATGACATAAACCAATAACATAACCACAGGATTTTCATTTACAAATGCGTGCATGCGCAGTTATTCATGTTTTACTTTTAGTCAAAATTATTGTAATTATTTTTATACGATTTACCTCCATAAACAACATAATTTTGCCAACCACTTGTTGCTTATTTCTTTGGACAATATAAGAAAATGGTAAGTAGAAATGAAGAAATGGTGAGGACCCAATTTTTGGCAAACGAATCAAACATTAAATGAAATGATCGATTATTAACCATGAAAGTGCATTTGATCATCTATAACCAGATTTCAGCTCCTGCTTTTAAAGACACGAGAATCTTTGACTGACAAAAATCAGGTCATTCAATATCAAAGCACATAACAAGTTTTCAAATATTCTTCAATATTGGTTTGGCAGAATGTCATGTGAAAGATTGTACAGTAGAACCTCATTATAACGGACCCTATTATAACGGACGTCAGTTTAAAAAAAAATTACAGTAATAATAAAGGATGCTTATTTTTATCTGACGAGTTTTACATTTCCAAGCAAGCGATTAAACATCTATCGTTGTGTTGTTTTGCGTAAACATGGATGCGCTGCATGACTCTGAAGAAGCAGAATCTTCGGAGGATGAGGATGAAGAGGTAGGAGACACTACTCAGCCTACAATTAAGGTGAGCGAAGTGAAAGACCATTTAAATTTTGATATTCATTATATTGAACACTCGGCAAATGAAAAATGTGCTTGCATATTACGAACACTTACGGCACCTTCGTCAGTTATTAACTGAAGAAATAAGAAGCAAACAAACCCAGCAGAAAATATTTTTTTTTTTCAAACCAATGAATGTAAGCAATCAACATGAACCTGGACCTTCTTGTTTTAAAGATTAATGCAGTGTATACGTACACATCTTTTTCAATTCAACACCTAAAATTTAATTTAAATAAATCCCTTTATTATGAATTTGGAAATGAATCTTTTTAAATCGTCCCATAGATTTTCTCATTTGCGTTACTTTTAAACTTTTGGCCTAAAATTCAAATATTACCGCACGAATTAAAATAGATGTCACTACTACTATTTCCGCTGGTCTTTGTCGTGTCTGCTGCCATGTTAACAATGGCGGCTACGATCTGCTGAACGCCTCCTGAAACTGATTATTTCGCAAGTAAGGTAAGAAAAGTTAGATATTCTATACTTTGTTACGCTATTTTTAGATGAAATACTTTGCACATGAACAAATTGGTTGTTGCCACAGTAGCGTCGGCACTTATCGACCTCATAGAGAAAAAGACTGCCGCGAATAGCAACCTAAATTAACTGCAACAGACCGAAAGGCGGGAAAACTCAACTGTGTTACTTATCACCTGCGTTACCAAGCTGAAGTAACGCAAATGAGAACAGAGTAAAATACAGCTTTCGTATTATCTGCGGTTTCACTATCTGCGATATGGGTCATTCTCAAATTAAGTGCCAATTCGGTGTCCCGCCCATATGATTAAACATAAAACGAACACAAAGTATTTTTGGTGTGATTCGTTTCGGATCAAGAGAAATATAATGAATTTTAAAATAGAATATCCCATAACATATTTGTGATATAAATGCATTTGTCTATAAATTTCAATAAAGACAAAGGTTGTGTAGTCAACCTTAGGTGTGTTGAAGGCTGTTTTTTATTTGATACATAATAAACACTTTTTATAGCTAACTATTATACTTTCATTGATATACACCCTTATATGGCTGCATTACACCCATATAAGAATTATTTGTTATAAACCGGACTTTCATTAAAACGGACAACCTTCAGCCCTTATTAGTCCGCTGTAATGAGGTTCTACTGAACTTCAGTGCAAATTGTGCACTGGATATGTGTATTGTTCTAAAATTGTTTGGTCATTTTTTTTGTTCGACATCTTTATCATATACGATTGAAATAGAAAAAAAAATATAATTTTATTACTTTATTTAAAAATATTTATTTAATTAATTTTCTTACTATTTATTGAATGTTATTGTTTTACTGTTCGTAATTTATCAATTAAGTCTCATCGTATTTAGGAACGTTTTACGAATATATTACATACAACTTTCGGTATTATCTGCGGTTTCAGTAACTGAGATATGTATTATATTCAAGGATACATCCAAGGATACGGGATCTACTGTATGTGGTTTTATATATTACTATAGAGGGGCAAAGGCTAATTAGGATTTCCCGGTCTCTGACGGGTCAAAAACCCTCATGGAACTGATATTTAACTCTTGCGGTGAATTTCGGTGATGTCCGGAGGGCCTAATTGGTCAAATCCACTTTCCTCACCTCCACGCGGGGCCCCTGGGATCTTTTAAGATGCGAAAGAGAGAGTGGTGTGCGGAAAGCAACGGGAAGCTGCCGCATTTACTTTTCGCAAGAAAAACTGCAAACATGGCATGATGAATCTTTCCTCGGCAAAAAATTCCGGACGTAAACTATCGCCCCATTCGGATGTCCGGAATGGGCATACTGAGGAAGGTTACATTATGACGCAATTCAACCGGTCTCTATGACGTCATTATGACGCAAAAGAAGATTGAGGATTGGATCATGGAATGTGAGAACTCTTCTTCAAGCGGGGAAGTTGGAAAACTTGAAGGAAGAAATGAGAAGAAACAGAGTGGATGTGATGGGAATATCAGAAGTGAGGTGGAGAAATAGTGGTGAGTTGGTGAGTGATGAATTTAGAATGTTTTATTCAAATGGTGAATGTAAAGGAAGTCATGGTGTTGGTGTACTAATGGGACCATGTGTGAAAGATAAAGTGATATCAGTGCGTTATGTAGATGACCGGATGATAATGGTGAGACTACAAGGGAAAAAATTGGACTTAGTGCTAGTGCAAATTTACATGCCACATAGTGGATTAGAAGATGAGAAAGTGGAAGAAAACTACGAGAAGATAGAAGAAATAGTTGAGAAAGAGAAGAAGGGTGCATGTGTAATCCTAATGGGCGACTGGAACGCAGTAGTAGGAGAAGGACAAGATGGAAAAACGGTTGGAAAATTTGGACTGGGAAAAAGAAATGACAGAGGAGAATCTTTGGTAAATTTCTGTAAACGGAATGAAATGATTGTTGGAAATACGTTATTCCAACAGCATAAAAGAAGACGATACACGTGGACAGGCCCAAGGGATGACAGTAGATATCAGATAGACTATATACTCGTACAGGAAAGATACCGAAATTGCTTAAAAAATGCAAAGACTCTACCAGGAGCGGATATTAATTCAGATCATGTCCTACTGATAGGCGAAGTAGATATTCGTCTGAAAAAGATAAGAGGAAGGCAAGTGACGAAGAAGTTTGATTTAGAAAAACTTATGAACGAAGAGGAAAAGAGAAAATTTGAAGAACATTTTCAAAAGAAAGCCTCTAATTTAGAATCCGCACCAGAAAATAGTAATGAATTCTGGACTCATCTAAAAAGCTGTATACAGGAAACAGCAGAAGAAACAATAGGATACAGAGAAGGTAAGAGTAATAAGAAACCTTGGGTCACAGGGAAAATGTTGGAGAAGATGGAGGAAAGGAGAAAATGGAAAAACATCAACTCAGAAGAAGGTAAAAGAAATTACAAGAAACTAAACAACGAACTAAGAAGAGTAACTGATAAGGCGAAGGAAGACTGGATGAAACAGAAATGTGAAGAAGTAGAGGATCTAGAGAGAAAAGGAAGATATGATTTAATGTACCGCGAAGTAAAATGTTTGGATTTCACAAATAAGAATAAGAAGTCCATGTGGTTGATAGAAGACGAAATCGGCAATGAAATAACCGACAAACAAGGAATTTTGAACAGATGGAAGAAGTATGTAGAAGAATTATATGAGACAGGGAATCGTCCAGATTACTTAGCTATAGAAGATGAAACAGCTGTATCAAAAGACGAAAAAGGATGTTGTATTCTAAGGGAAGAAGTTGAGCTAGCGATTAGGGAAATGAAGAATGGGAAAGCAACAGGAGTTGATGGAATACACATTGAGTTAGTAAAATGCTTGGGTGAAGACAAGAAGCAAATACTATCATTATGCAATGAAATATATGAGAAAGGTGAATGGCCTGATGATTTCATGGAAACAGTATTGCTGCCAATACCGAAGAAAAATAATGCAAAGAAGTGCAATGAGAAGTGCAAAAAAAAATAAACACGTATATGCAGTATTTGTGGACCTGGAAAAGGCTTTTGACAGAGTGGATTGGAATAAACTTATGGAAATCTTGAAGAAAATTGGTGTGGATTGGAAAGAGAGAAGGCTAATAACTAATCTTTATATGAAACAACGAGTCAAAGTCAGAATAGGAGAAAAATTGTCAGAGGGAAGTAGAATAGGGAGAGGGGTGCGACAAGGATGTCCTCTATCACCTACGCTGTTCAACATCTACTTGGAGGAGTTAGTGAAGAATTGTTTTCAGAACATGGGAGGGGTGATAGTAGGAGGAAGAAGAATAAAGTGCATAAGATTTGCTGATGATATGGCATTGTTAGCAGAAGAGGAGATGATACTAAGGGATATGCTACTGCAGCTGAATGACAGCTGTGAAAAATATGGAATGAAGATAAATGTAAACAAGACAAAGACTATGGTTATCGGAAGAAAGACAAAGAAGATAAACATAAGTATTCGGAATGAGACATTGGAACAAGTGAACAACTTTAAATACTTAGGGTGTACTATAAGTGAAGATATGAGATGCTGCTAAGAAGTCAAGAGGAGGATAGCAATAGCAAAGGAGGCTTTTAATAGGAAAAGGAGCATCTTCTGCGGACCTCTGGAAAAAGAACTAAGGAAGAGACTAGTGAAGTGCTTTGTGTGGAGTGTGGCATTGTATGGGGCAGAAACATGGACATTACGACGCAGTGAAGAGAAACGACTAGAAGCATTTGAAATGTGGATATGGAGAAGAATGGAGTATGTGAAATGGACAGACAAAATAAGAAATGAAGCTGTGCTAGAAAGAGTGGGTGAAGAAAGAATAATGCTGAAACTGATCAGGAAGAGAAAAAGAAACTGGTTGGGTCACTGGCTGAGAAGAAACTCCCTAATGAAGGATGCACTGCAAGGAATGGTGAACGGTATAAAAGTTCGAGGCAGAAGATTTCAGATGATCGACAACATTATGGTAAATGAATCTTATGTGGAGACGAAGAGGAAGGCAGAAAATAGGAAAGATCGGAGAATGCCGGGTTTGCAGTGAAGGACCTGCCCTTGGCAGAGAACTATGAATGAATGAATATTACTATATTAGCAAAAAAAATGCAGGCTAACTTCAGCTCATTGATCTGTGAGAAAGAAGACCCGGCAATCGTTAGTTCACGTGGATGGTCATTCCAATGCCCTTCCGGGAAATGCATTTAATATAATTTCCATGTGGAGACCCATATGGAGAAGAAACCAAGGAAAAAAAAAACCTAACAAATCAAACCCGGCAGCTTCAGCCAGTTTAACTATCTGGCCTTATCTAAAAATGTCTAAATGTCTAAAAAATATCTATTTATATGAATAAATTAAAATTGCATATAAAATAAAAGTAAAAAGTAAAAAATTTTAAAAAGAAAGTCAACTAAAAATAAAAAAAATAAAGTTTTTTAATTTTAATTAAAAAAAATTTTTTAATTATTTTTTTTACTTAATAAAAATTAAAAAACAAACAAACTGCATGAGTAGGTGTTATGAAGAGGACGTATAAAGGCTTATTAAGGGACAAAATTTGGAAAAGTGTTTTAAGTAACAATAACTTTTTCTTTTCTTTTGTATTAATAAAATCGGGAATATGACCAGTATCATTATTATAAATACCAAGTGGCAGAACGGGCAGAATTTTCATTTTTGAAAGCTATTTGATATTCAACAATGTATGGGAGATTATATTTGATGCAAGATATTATATAAACAGTGTTAGTGGGATAAAGGGAGAGACCAAGTTATATAAATGACATCCT
>JAFIDM010102149.1:0-10241 GCA_023159025.1 Thereuonema tuberculata | reverse complement strand
CTGTACATATGAGATAGTAGTATTATGTATTGTCTGTTTCGTCGTATCATGCGTAGTTTCCGAAATAAAAAAAATAACCATGTGACAAAATGGAAGAGACAACAATGTTTCTAAATCCAATGTGAAATCAAAATAATTGATCGCTACTGATCAGTGGCGTCACACAAGAAATTTCGGGGGGGACAAAGTGCACCTGACCCCCGAAAATGTATCACCTTGTAGATATTAAATCTCGCTAATCTATTCACACTATTGATCACCTACAGGATAGGCAGCGTTCCAAATTTCACAGCGATATCTTAACAATTGTAGGAGTAATTTCCGGAAAACTATAAAAATTATCAAACTTTAACACCCTGTATCTTCTAAACGAAGCGTTTCCGGACCCATCTGTATAGGAACTTTTTCTCTTACAATAACCTTAGGAATCACCCCCTTAAATATTGACATGTCTTTTTTAAACACCCTGTATAATATTGAGCTAAAGTTATAAAATATAAAATAAAATAGTAAATATAAAAATCTTTATAAAAAGCCAAGAGACATAAACTTCAAAAATAGGTATTGAAAAAAATACGTAAGAAGATTTCATATCACTTATCACTTATAAATGTCACTTTTTACTAATTACATATTTAAATTAATAAACCGTTTAAAAAATGAATTGTTACATTTCTAAACTTTTTTTTAGTTCCTTAGATATTATTTTAGAATTTTTTTAGCTTGGTTGTAAGAAATAATAAGTTAAAAATAACAGCATTTTCTCTTTAGTATTTAAATTTACTATTAGATAATCACAAGATTATCTAATCTCAAATATAATAGTAATTACAAGAAGTTTAATAAGCAGTATTATCTTACAAAGAATTCACAGATCAATTATTTCTAAGTTTCATTTTCATATGTTTTTGATTATTTCCTTATGAATTGATTAATTCATGTACCGTATATGCTCCAATAAACGCCGAGGCTCTTATTGTCGCCGGGCTAATAAGCGCCGGGCTGCAGAGGGGACACGGCCAAATAGTAGCCGGTCTCTAACAGTAGCCGAGTCTTCGATATTTGCCTACCGGTACTAGTGTAAGCGTCCGTATCTTTATAGTCGTGCGTAATACCTTACGGTACATTACCTCACAAAATGCCGCCGAAACGGTCATTTGACACTGCCTTTAAGATTCGCGCGATGGAATACGCGAAAGAAACTTCCGGTGAGGCGGCCGCCTGGCATTGCGGATTCGGACGACGAATAGCAGCGAAAGGTACAGAAAGACATTGCCATTTATCTTTAACAGCCTTATGTAGCATGTGAAATTCAAATAAAATAGCTGTTTGTAATATTAGCCGGTATTTATGTGTAAAAATATTGCGTTCTGAAGGTTTTTTTTAATAATAGCAGCTGGTCTCTATTAAGCGCCGGGACCCGAAGCTAGTTTTGCAAATAAACGCCGGGGGCCTTTATTGGAGCATACACGGTAATTTATTTTAAGAAAAACAAGGAAAAAAAATTGGTTTCTTATCTATATAATTGAAAAAGGTTCCAATAAGGATGCACTCAAATCCGTCCGACTTGCAGTTTGGTCTGTAAGGTGGTGATATGTTTCATTTCTGACCATTCCTATGAAAGAAGAAGTAATCACAGATGTATTTTCCGGCATCTCTACAAATCATATACTTTCCTGTAAGATATCATCACTATTGTGATTTATAGGTTGCGTTGTAGAACTGGGTACATGGCTAATTTTCGATCACTTCGAAATCTTATGAAAAAGAAAGGGGTAGGAAAAATACGGGTTTCCGATCACTTTAAATAATAAGCTTTCGAGGTTGCGATGTACGATGGACTGAACACAGACAGACAGACAGACAGACAGACAGACAGACAGACAGACAGACAGAACCTTCCTAAAAGCTAGCCTCCCTCTTTATACTTTGTGTCCTTTCAATAATTTCTCTTTCCCTTCTATATCACTAAAAGCCTTCCTTTCAAATAGTAGATTCAGTTTGACAGCCGGCAGTAATCTCCGGAATGCAGTAATAAATTATCACAATCTTTTTTATTCAGAAATAATTATATTTTTCCAAATTAAGGTTTAACCATTGTCTTATACTCTTCTTTAGCATTTACTTCCTTAGCATTTACAGAAATGATTCTTTAAATTTAAGAAAAAATTCCGAAATTAAAATAATTTTAATCACTTTACAATTAATAATCCTAATGTTCTAATATCAGAATTAATATACGTGATTAGAAATTTATTGAGCATAATGTTTCTTTTAGTTGTCAATTAATTATTATATCCAATCAATTATTCACATTTATATTCTCTTTTGACTTTTTACACACATATAAACAATTTCTTCTTTCTGCAAAAATCATAGTAAACTGATGAGCAGTTTTTCGGACTTTTTGGGCTTTGGTTTTAATTCACCGAATATATTTCTTATGTTTTGGCTCTACGTCACTTGACAAGTAAGTCGTAGTTTCCAAATGCCCAACTAATGAAACAACTAAGCATAATTTTTCAATAAATTTCACATTATAATATTGTACACTGGAATATAGATAACTTATAGTTTGAAATTAAGCTAATCTTTGAAATCTATTACAGGTGTTTAAAGTAAGTAAGGAAGTAGAACTTACAGCTGTTAAGACACTTTTAAACAGAGTAAAGTAACCATTAGCAGAAAGTTCTAGAGGCATTCCCGACAATTTGTTCAAAAATATTTGCACCTTAAAAATGAATTTAAAAAAAATAAAAAAAAAAAATCCTCAGTCGCCATTAATTGCGATTAATTTGAACTTACGATCATTATAGGTAAAATAATTCAAGGAAAATATACTAGACGTGCTTACGTTTCGAATACGGCGTAAGAAAAAATGTATTGTGTGTGTGTGTGTGTGTGTGTGTGTGTGCAGAGGCGGATTTATACTTTTGCCGCCAATGGGCTATGCCAGATTTGCCGCCCTTCCTCCTCCTCCCTCCTGTCTGAATATATCACTAGTAAACTCTGCTGATGTTTATGTTTAGTTTTGAGCTAAGTTACTGATAATTTACAACTCGTCTATTCGTTAGAATTTACATACTCAGAGTTTGAAAATATATATATATATATATACATATACATATACAAGACCATAATGATGCATTCCTTTCCTTAAGTACACATTCTAAAAATATGTTGTAAATAAGTTGTTTAACAGAAAATTAAACATCAAAGTTAATTTAAATAATTGGAATATATTTCGTACATAACAGTCGCAGAAGATATGTATTAGAAAGTAAAGACAGATATAACGTCACTCGGACAGTCCACCGCCTCCTCCCACGCCTGAACAATCCAATGCAACATCTACCCCATTCCACTTCAAACCTACGGCCACAGTCATCACTCACCCGATTTCCCGGGATATACACTCAAAGCCAAAAATAGGCTCTGTTCGCATATACTGTACAGACACATCAAAAAGCCAGGAAATGTCTGTTTCTTTTTATGTTTCCCTCATTTTCTGCTTGTAATATGACATTTAATATTGTTGAATATTAATATTGAATAGTTTAGGATTTTTGTTTTTTTTTTTTCTATTTTTTTGCCGCTCCCTGAAGTTGCCGCCCTGGGCTGCAGCCCTTTTAGCCCTCGTGTAAATACGGCTCTGTGTGTGTGTGTGTGTGTGTGTGTGTGTGGTTGTTTTCAGAAGAAGTGGCCAACACAGTTTTAAATCAATTTATTGTATTAGGGACAACTTGAAATTCTCAGACACGGAATGTCAGGCTTTTATGAAAAAGAGCAGAGAACTATGTGAGATAGATATCACAGGCAATAATGCAGTGACTAACCTATACAGTTAGACTGCAATGACAGACAGTCTAAAACCAAATGCATACCCTTACTAACTTTTAAAGTAATTTTCAAAAAGCTGCAACGTAAAATTATGTGACATTTGAAAGTAGAAAATTTTAAGGAAGTATGTATTTACACATGTTCAAAGGTAAGATATAAGATTTCGGCGTTTTGCAGGTACAGTGCTCCATATCATCAGGTACTTTCTAATTATTGTGGTCAGTTGAATTTGTTTGTACTTCTACGTCAAAATCTAAGCAGTATCGCAAGGAAAGTTTAAGAAGCCTCCAGCTTTTAAGTTTAGGAGCAGTGTCTTTGGGTAAAAAGGAATATGATTAGCTGTAGATTTGACTTTTTTTAGTGCAACTTTAGAATGTCACAAGTTTTGTCACATTAGGACGGACCACAACAACGGTTAAAGTTAATGTTTCTGGCAACACGCCAGAATAGGCCTACGGGGCGCGGGAGGTCAGGCTTCCAGCGTTTCATTACCAACGGGAAGAAATAGGGACAGGGGGCCGGCCCGACGCCCGCCCACCTTTAACTCCCCGGAAAGAAACCCGGTACCCATTCTGCAGAGGGTTGGGTAGACCCTAGGACCCGTTTGGAGGTGAAAAGAGCGTGGAAAAATCCCCGCCCTCCTCCGAGGCCGGGAATTTAACCCTCCATCTCCAACCCGGAGCCAAGCGGCCTAACCACTCAACAACGATACAGATTTATTAATGTAATTTTCAATTTTTTCTTTAAGAAAGCTCAAAGTTTAGAACCGAAATACTCAGTCTCAAACTTCCTCATTCTCTATTTGATTTTTATACGATAAAACCGTAGCCTACTCTTCCTTCAGATCTAAGATAGACTCAATGAATTTATACTTGGAAAAAGATACATGAACCTTTCCGGAGCCTTGATTGGAGAGAAATGAAAACAAAATAAAGGATTATAACTCATGTTAGAAAACTATTTGATATAAGTTTTGAAATTTGAATTAGTGAACATTTCGTGCAATGCATATCATCTCCTGCAAGAAGATATTTCTAAATAACACGAAATTAGAAACAAAATCCAAATTTTCAAGAGATAATTTTTATAATTGAAAATTTTACCTGAAATTGGGACTGCTTATTTGAAAGCAAATGTTCAAATTGCATGAGCGTTGTTGCGAAGCTAGCAGCCTAAATAATAAAAAAGAGAACAAAAATATACCGAACTAAAATATTTTTTCTTACAATTAATAACACATTAGGAATCACTTTTCTTTTTTTTCCTCTCTCTTTTTTAATATTCTCGATATGATCGATTTTTCTTTTCACTAGTTCAACATTTATATTTTGATGGAAGATAACCAACATTTCAAGTAATTTTTTTTTTGTATGAGTAATCTGTATTAATTTGAAATTCCAATTATATTAGAAAGAGAAAGTGAACGTAAAAATATTATAAAAGCTTAGTAGTTAAAAACTCACTCCTAAATTATTTCTTCTGAATCAGTTTTTCCTTGATTATTCCTCAAGTACACATTTTCAAAACCAAGTAAACAAAATTATTGACCATGTCTACACTTTGTGCAAAAAGAATATTAATCGATATCTGTTGTGTAGTTTAAAAGGAGAAAGCTAAGTTTCATATTTTGCTGTCGAGTAGAGTCGCACCAATTCAGTTAAAATTTACTTTTATATTTTAAGTGAATTACCTTTTCTTATTATAATACCAAGAGAAAATAAAAATTTTGAAGTCTATTAAAATAGAAGTAATAAAAAATAAAAAATGTTGACTAACAAAAGAAAGAAATGGGGAAAAATACGTTTAATTACAGTCATTAAACAGCTTCTATTTGAAATTATTCATGATATGTATGAATAATATTATTCAGGATGAATGTATGTGGTTCTTATGAAAACACAAATAACTTGATTTACTGTTGTTCATTATTTAAGTTCATTTTAATACATTTTACATAAGTGAATATGTATGGAGTAATTTTCGGAATTAGTTGCTAGTTAGCTACATTTGTAATTGCAATCGAAAAACTCTAAATACTCCAAGAAAATTACATTTCAGTATTTGAAAAATTCTCATTAAAAACAGATAAATTTGGTTTCCACTTCCGTATCTATTATGGAAAGAATTGTCTCGTTTTTATCTTCAGCGTTTCTTTGCAATGAAAACGTGTTATTGAATCACCAGTTGTCTCAAAAATGGAAAGTTCCAAAGAAAAGAAAACAGTGAGCGTTAAGCGAAAGAAGAACAATTTCAAAACAATTGGTTGAAGAACAATTTCAAAAGAACTGTCGCCAGCACGATACTGGACTTTTTAAAGAAATTCTGGCAATATAAGTTCATTGTGTTTTACTAACTCTTTTCAATTTAAGGTAATTATTTTCGACTACTTTTAAAAATTAAAATTATCATTGCTGTATTTAGACTTATTGTCAATTATCATTGTACATTTAGAGTTATTGTCAACTAACATTACATATTTAGAGTTATTCTCATCTATCAAGATTCTAATTTTTAGAATATTTTTCCATATCTTGTGTTTTTACGTGAAATTTTATGTTTTGATTATGATCTTGTTATCTCGAAAACTCGCTATCTCAAATTTTTTTTACCGTCCCTTCAACTTCGACATATCGAGAGAGTACTGTATATATATTTAGACATAACATACTTAGGGGTCATTCCATTTCCGATCACCTGATGAGTTAACCACACCATCACAGATTTTTATGAAAATTTAAATCATAAAATAACACATTCTGCAAAATATGGGATTTTTTGGTTAAATATTTGCGGAGATATGAATTTTTGAAGTTTTTTAATTTTTTATGGAGCCACGCCCCTTTTTTGACGTATTTTCTTCAGTATCTCATCTCCTAATCAATCAAATGGAACCAAATTTGTTTTCCCCATGTATTTTTTTATGGTAAATCCAAAAATTCCAACGAAATTAGTCTAGGACTAATAGTTTAGCAGTAATAGAAAGCATGTAAGCATTGAGGAAAAAATTTAAATGGCCATTTGGGTCAACTTTTAAAAATTTGAGATTTTAACCCAAGTCTTGAAAAGGTCTAAAGTAACTGATATAAAAAAATCAAGACGGTATTTTGCTCCTGAGCTTGGAAAAAAATCGCAAAGTTGATACTCTTTTCGAATCGCGTAAATAAATATGCAACAAGTTATTACTTTGTCACTGCATATTTATTTGGTAAATTCAAGTTATCCCTTGCTTTAGTCATAGCTCTGTAAGCAGTAACTCTCACTTATAGCCAGGTTAAACCCATATTTTCAAACTGATTCAAACTGTTTTGGTTTGAAAATTGGGCGATTCAAACAGAGAATTCATCCGTTTCAATCGCGGATGCTAGACACCGTAATAATCCAAAATGTTATTGAAAAAATATAGGCCTTTTCATTTCATTAACTTTATTTAATAAAAACCCCTTCCATTAATAAAAGTGTTTTGCTAACGTGTTACTTACAACATTTGAAATAAAAATTAATTTTTTTTTGACAATAAAAAAAAATAAAAATACTAAACTACAGTTATTATAAAGCGAGTTCTATAAATTTCAAAATTATTCACTAATAGTTATTCAGGACAAAATATCTAAAGCATCCATTTTTTTTTCTCTCGCTTTCTTTTCAAAATAGTTTCCGTATTTTTGGTTTTGAATCATACAATTGTGGAAAGGGCGGGAATGACTTTTACTTTCTGTTTGAGGCCGGTACTTTCATTTTTGGGTTTAGGGGTTGAGTTTCCTACCAAAATTTCATTAAAGTAAATTGTATGATTGTACAGTTATTTGCTTTAAAACCAAAAATTCGGAAACTATTTTGAAAAGAAAGCAAGAAAAAAAATGGTTGCTTTAAATATTTTGTCTTTGATAACTATTAGTTAATAATTTTGAAATGTATAGAACTCACTTTATAATAGCATTATTTTTTTTTTTATTGTCAAAAAAAATTTTTTTATTCCAAGTATATGAAGTAACACCTCAGTAAAACACTTTTATTAAAGGAAATGAAGTTACTGAAATTAGCATTGAAATGGAAATTTTGAGCTTAAAATGTTAGTAATCTATATATGAACTTAAAGTTAATGTCATTTGCATTTGAGGCATCATCCAGAACAGTTTGGACAAAATTTACTTTAGTAAAAACATGCAAAAAATAAGTAAATAGTTATTGCTAAACAAATATTATTACTTATTTTTAAATTAAAATATAACTTTTCTGTATAATAAACACTTTCTTGTTTTATACTATAGGGAGAACTATTGCCTTTAACGCCTTCTAGTTGACCGTTTATATTAGTAAATCTCGCTGAGGAGTCTTAAAAGGACGAAACAACTGTCCTAGATTCCCGTTCATGATAGCGGAAGGCGTGAATGAATTGTGCATCTCATTATTGCGTTTTACATATTTCAGTTTGCGGACGTTACACTCTCCCATGTATAACCATTAAAAATTTGTTTTAAGTTAAATAATATGAAGGTGTAATATTAAAGTAGTTATTCCGCCCCGGAAATATTATTAAACTATTAAAAGTAATTTATTAGAGCTTCAAAAGAAAATTAATATAAAGTGTTAGTTATAAAATAAAATTAATTTAAAGTCAAATCAATCAAATCGTCTTTAGTTGTTTAATTAAGAATTATAATTATGGGTCAGTCCGATTATTAACCTGGACCCTTGAGTTGTAATGGAAAGTGCCACCAGATTAACTATGACGTAAGACAAGACATGTGGGCACTGCGATTCGAGAAGTTAGATCGCCGCTTGCATTGGGACTGAAGCTCGGCGGTAATTTCGAGTGTGAGACGATTTGCTACTGTGATTCGGCTACAGGTAATTTGCGTTAGGATTCGGAGGAAAGGAAACGAAACGAAACGAAGGTCTCTTACAGCGGAGGCAACGCTGAAATGAGAACAATTAAGGAACGAATATTAAACAGACGGAACGCAAAACTGTAAGTGTCGAAAAGTTATTTATTTCCTCTTTTTGGATTGGGAAACTCGAAAAGAAGAAACATACTACGTGAACGTTATTTTTGTTAACTAAAGGAAATAATTGGAACGGAAAGTTAACATTGAATTAGCGAGGAAATTTATTAGAAGCAAATGAACAATAGAAATTATTCGAGAGTTGAATAATTTTGCAAGTGAACAGTAAATTAGTAAATTACCGAATTAGTCAAAGAAGCCTAATTCAAGTTTATTCTCAAGTCAAGGTGACAGAGAAAACAATTAGTTTGTGCATTATAGTAATCAGAAAGATTATCAAGATAATTAAATAAAACTTATCCTGTAAATAATTATGGAAAATAAATTTGATAATAAATTGGAAAAAAAAATAAGGTAGGGAAAGTGATTAGTAAACCAATCACAATGCTTTGCAACGTCTTCTGATCATTGATATTGTTTAATTTCTTTGTGTTTATTTCCAATAAACGTAACATTTGCACCTTTTGACAACCACATTTATAATGCAGCTATAAATGTGATTGTTGTGAATGCAAACGACGTAATTGTTGCGATTGTTGTGCTTAATGATAATTTAATGAGATTTTGATGATACTTGTCCACAGGACAGACAAAGTGGGATTATAAGTTTTCATAGCAACCTATGTGGGGTTGCTAGTCCCCCATTAGGCGCCTCCCCAGGTGGCGGATTGGGGAATGCCCCCCAGATATGGGAGGTACCGGGGAAATAAAATACCCGGGGCGGACCAAAACTAGCACTACCCTTGGTTCTTGGGGCCCTTGGGTTAGTATCAGCCCCAACGTATAACAATGGATCTACATATTGCGGATAAATTGTCATGCGACCTGATTGGCCATCAGCGTGCTCCGACGTCCTGCATGGTCGGACATGGGAACTATGCTACTGCAGGAACAACCACAATAGCAACATGGAATGTTAGAGGTCTCAACAGAGTTGGGAAATTAGCCAACGTTATGAGATAAATGGAACGACTGAAGGTGGATATTCTTGGAATATCGGAGACCAAGTGGAAAAACGACACAGTTCAGGAATTTGTCAGCTCATTACCAAATGGAAAGGAGTATAGGGTCATGAGTAGTGGTGGGAATGAATCACTGAGAGGAGTAGCTTTTATTATTAATAAGAGAAAGGAACACGATGTACAAGTTGTGTACCGGAAAAATGACAGAATCATGGCAATTGTCATCAAGGCCACACCGAAACATATGATTCTGTTGCAAGTTTACGCTCCCACGAGTAATCATAATGAAGAAGAAATTGAACAATTCTACGAAGACATTGAATCAACAATCAAGGAGGTGCGCGGAATAAAAGGACGAGTACTTTTGGGTGACTTTAATGCCAAGGTATGGAATGAACGGATATTACCGGAGTGCATGGGTCCCTACGGCCTGGGA
>JAFIDM010102147.1:0-10242 GCA_023159025.1 Thereuonema tuberculata | reverse complement strand
GAAGTACTAGTCACGTGATCGGTTTATGACGTCACCCATAGCTCCAGTGGTTCCAACACTGAGATTTTAACTTTTTCATTCTAGATGCGTTTTACAATAAAAATTTACAATTTTGAGCAAATATGAGCAAACCAATCCTTTGCATTATTTAACAAATGAAGGTGTTTTAGTGAAATATCAACAATAATAGCCAACTGATTTTTATTTTGAATAAAATTTGTTTCATTTTCACTAGAGTTTAAACATTCAAATACTTGAAAGCATAAATAAGTAACAACAACTGACCATAATGTTGGCTTTTATAAACCACCTCTATTCACTTCATCAATTAATCTAATCCAAGATGAGAATTCATATTAGAAAATCCTCATCATGAATCATGTTAGTTTTACAATAAGAATAATTTATTCTTTTGATCACCTTATGAACAGCATATCCAGATATATAAATTAATATTGGTGCAATGTCAACAGGTAAATGGGAATCAACATCCACGTTTATTTGGAAACTATCATACATAAAATTATTTAAATTTATTTCTTTCTCATTATTTTCCTCATCTACAAGGATATGTTTTTTTAGATTTGTAATTTTTTTCCTATCAATGTAAATTTCATTGATTCCAAACTTGATTCCAATGCTGATGAAAGTTGCTCCTTCTGTCTTTCGTTCCAAGTTCGTCATTTTTTTGGCAATGTTTCGGTTAGATGTGGAGCAATAGGTTCTTTAATTTTATATGATATGATCACGCTTAACAGAAATGACATTACCTGAAGAGTCCGTAAAAGTGTTCTCTCTCACGACGAAATCTTCGTTGAAATGTTTTATGCACACTCCAGAATTTTTTGTTGGAACAAAGTTTTCTCTGTGTATTTTCACAATCCAACGCTGCAAAAGATCTTCTTTTGGAAAAGAAAAACAGGAACAGAACTTCCTGTATTTTTTTAGTTCGACTTGCAGCCAGGAGAACATGTCTTCGGCACGGTGAATGTTAGGCCTAACGTCCCCTCAGTTGTTTTCCACAATAAAAAAACAGTGTAATCAAATAAAATACTTTGAAATAACTGTTTAAGATATTGGAAAACTGTAAATTAATTTCAGGCACTCACTAATCCAAAAAAGTTAATCAAAATAGCAACAAAATATCCAACGTTCACTGAGACAGATTTTCCGCTCACACACACAATGAAATACTACGGGGTTGCGCAAAAGCCAACGGTCATCGTTACCCTTCTTTCATGACGTCAGAGATAAGACGATGACGTAGTTGGGAGGCCTGTAGTTCAGAGGGCTGTGGCACGGTTGCCAGATTGGGCTACTAGTAGCGAATTGGGCTACTTTTGAAAGCTCCGCGCTACCAAATTTTGAATTTCGCTACTTGCGACTTTTTGGGCTACTTTTCAAATAAGCTGTGCTACCTTGGGCTACTAGGCTAATGAGAAGAAAGTCAATGATCAATTCTATTACATTATAAATGCATAAATAATCACCTTTTGAAGACACATAAAGATAACGATTTCTAATTTATGGTATAGGCCTAATCTTTTTTGAAATTTAACCCATTCCCATGTTAATCAGTTCACTGCCGGGTTTCTCGCAGTGACGTGGCGGGGTTCTCAGCGTGCCGAGTTTTTCGGCAAGTTAAGCCTAACGTAATCTAGAGCCTGTTTTGTTAATTAATTTCGCGTCTTTTTCACTTCCAAATATTTAGTTGTTTTTTACACATATAAAAATATTAACGAACAATTCAAACTCAGACAATATAATAATTACAATTTTATAAGAAATTTTATTTTTTTTAAGAAAATATGTCAAAGATTAAGATTTAAGGAAACTGGTGATATTTAATCTTGTAGTGATAGTAAAAAATACTTTCGAATCATCTTGGAATAAAAGCTCTTAAATATAAGGAAATAAAATAGAATTGACTGGAATCCAAGTATATTCTTTCCCTCAACATTTTTCAATATAATTGTCACGAGCCATCCGATATTTGTATTTTTAAAAGACTGCTGATGCTAAAAAAAAAATTTGAAGCCTCTTTTGAATGCTAAACAGAGACGTCGGAACTTCTTCATGAGAAGGGGGGGGGGGGAACTATTTGCAATAATTAATTAATTAATAATTATAATTATTAGTAATTAATAAATTAATCTTAACTTTAATTGAATATTAGGCAAAACTCCGAACGGCGGTCCCAAATTATGAAAACCTTTTTAATGACAAATAACAGTATGACTGTGAAGGATGACACATAGCCAGAGTTATTACATATCAAATCATATAATTTTCGCTCAAATTATTTAAGTATTGTCCGAATATGTGCGACTTATGACTAAAGCGTTTTTACTCTTGGTGCTTGCGATCTACCAGCCAAGGCACCAGGCAACCCCCCCCCCCACACACACATCAAATTCCGGGCCCAGGTACCAAATGAAATACCGGGCCTTTCCCAACCCCCTCCCCCCATGTTATGAAAAAAATCATAAATTCTTAGCCAAAAATTTCGCGAAAATACCACACGATTTCATACTTCTACAGAAGGGGTGGGCAGGTGCTGTGGGACCAACTGACCCCCCCCCCCCTTTGTGGGGGCCCTGCATGGCACGTTTAAAGTGATTTCTAAGCAACATATCACAATGTTTCATTAATAACAACGTTGTTCGGAGGTTTCATAATTTGGGACCGCCGTTCGGAGTTTTGCCGAATATTAATTTATTAATAATATAATTATTAAATATATTAATTATAATATTGCATTATGCAATGATTAGGGGACTTCTGAACACAGAAGAAGCGAAAACATCAAATTTATATTTTAAATAATTTTATCTAAATTTAATAAGCGGATGAAACTTATCATCTGCTTTCTTGTGTTTTTTTCCCCCCTCTTCTGATTTTCTTATAGCCTTTGTATTAAAATAATCATCAGTATTATTTGTTATATTTGATTTCAATAATAACAAGAATAACATTACATTTAATTATATAATAAATATTTATATATAATAATATGGAGAAAAAGAAATTAAACAAAATATAGTTAATGTGTAAATCAACTTTCGACTATCCTCAGGGTAAGATTGCAAAATCAATTGGTCAGAAATAAAAAATAATAATCACAATACTAAGCAGGGCACGGATTCTACTTAAAGCTGTGATAAAATGAAGTTGTTGTTGGTGTTTTTAAGCAAAATAGATTTAAGAAAATTCGATTCTATACACATTAACTTTTTTATATTGAAGAAGCGGAACTCTCATTTATTTAAATCATCTATTATGCTGATAGTTTAGTGGGTGGGGGGGGGGGTGAGAAGATAGAAAAGTGGAGAGGCAACTCCCCCCCCACCCCCACCCAGCAGCTCTGACGTCCGCTGCAGCGGGCAACAACATTTTTTCTAGTAACTACCACCATCTATTAGGAAATATTTATCACTTTCAGGGCCGCCGTTAGGAAAGACAAGATATCGCCCAATCGAAATTACATGTTTTAAAAAAACACCTTCATACATTTTAAAACAGATATTTTATTTCAATATAATACTGTATAAACATATAATTGTTTTCAGTATTTCAATTTTCAATACTGTTTTTTTTTTTTTTTTTTTTTTAACTATAGGGCTACATAGATCTATAAGTACATATTTATAATTTAAAATAAAAGGTTAATTAAATTGTTTATATTGAATAACAAATTATAAAAAATTTCGATTATTTGAACCTACCAATGATACTAAAAAGAGATTATTTTAATTTTAGATTTTGATTCTGTTTTTTAATATTGCAACAAATTATAAAAAAATAATAAGAAAAATTTAACGGCCGGACTTAAAGACCTAGGGTCCCTAGGCACTTGATATTTGCGGTCCCCCCCCCACTCCCGAAAATCTACAACCAAAAAAAAAAAACAAAAAAAACGGAATCTCCAATTTAACAACCAAAAAAGGAAAAAAAAAAAAAATACGGCGGGGCCCCTCAGCTGGCTGGGGCCTCTAGGCCCGGGCCTTCTTGGCCTAGGCGGAAATCCGGCCCTCCTCGTTCTTTAAAATAACTTAATTAAGCCAACACACCAGACTGAATTAAAAATATATATTTATAAAAACACAAATTACATGGTTTCGGAGGAGATATGGCCAGAAAAAAAAATCAACTTTTCTTTAATAATATAAAAAATGGGCCCTATAGTACGTAAGTACCATTATCTATAATCGATTGCTGGTGTTGTCTTTTCATTTCTTTTCTGTGTGTGTGTGTGTGTGTATGGTTTATTTTTAACATGTAGTTGTCGTTATATCTATTTGCTGGTCATTTCGAAATGGAAAGTATATTTTTTTTTTTTTCGATCATATTGCCAAACGAAACTGGAAAGGTATCCTATTCTCATAATTCTTCTTACCATATGTAGAAAATAGACACAATAAATCTTACAACTTCTTTTACTCGACATTCTATTTTTCGTCCTTACGATAGGATTTCTTCGGGAATCTCAAATGATACAAAATATAAAATTAACCTAACCTACTGTTAACTAAAAGGAAAACGATTTTGTTTTTGTTCTTTTAAACGGCATCAGGCAATACGTAAGTACCATTCTTTATAATCGATTTCTGGTATGTATTCGAAATCTGTAACCCCTCCAAATGTGTAATAAAAATTTTATATATATATTTTTACAATAAAGATACATTGAAAATAACCAGCAGTTTACAGTCATTCATCTATTGCCTTTTTTTGTTTTTGTTTCCATATCAATTACTTATGCTTTTGTTTAATTACAAATAATGTTTTTAAAAGAATATGCTATTATTTTCTTATTTTTGATTGGTATTGATTTATATTAGTGCTATTTATAGTAAGTAACAAAAATATTTTTAAGAATTGCAGTGGCTTTATTGTTTTTAATAAAATTTTAAAATCTTTGTTTTTGATGTATATTTAAAACTTTATGTCTAATAAAATTGATAAAATTTAATGTAACGTTTTCAATTAAAGTTAAATTCCTTTCCTATGAAATTGATGAATATCATTTCTATTCGGAAACTGCATGAAGAAAGTTATATTTTGAAAAAAAAAAAAAAAAAAAAAAGGATAATTTCTGTTGCATCTGCATTTTTTATATTTGGAGATAGCGGAAGAATAAAAATAATCATTTCATATATTTATATTTCATTTATTCTCTTTGTGAATTTTTTTTTCCAATTTTCCTAATTTTACAGATGTCAATTTCCTAGAAAATCTTCTTTTGTCGATTTTGTTTCGCAGTTCCCTCTTCCCAGCAAAGTCATTAACACATTGGTGTGAAGTAATTAAGAAATTTCGAAACGGAAGGGGTTCTCGACAGCATTTTTATTGCCTGGAAATTAAATTTGTGGAATTTGTAAATATTACATCTATGTATATTTTTTTTGTTTGAATAATATAAATATTTAGATGAAAAGGATGCGTATATATTTGTTTACAATGATCATTTTTTTGGAAAAAGAATCATAAGTAATTTTGATGTAATTATAGATTAAATGTAACAATTATAATAATAATCTAATAACCTAATTATAAATTTGGTATGGCACGACTCGTCAGTTGAGTAAATTTTTTGAGGATATTAATTAATAGAAGAAAGAACTGAATTTTAAAATGGAAAAAGAACACACAGGGACGTCGGAACAGGGGGGGGGGGGGGGGGCAGTGGCTATATTTCGCCCCCTCCTTATCAAAAAAAGGAAAATATATGGTACATAAGATATATGATATAAAATATACTATGGTATATAAGAAATACAGTATAAGGAGAAAAAACTGTGGTAAAATAGAGCCAAATAATCTCTTAGAAAATTATCACATTAATTCTATCTTTAAAAATTTTCAAAATACATTCATACAGAAAAACAAAGTTAATAAAAATTGGGGAATAATTAAAACAATGGATGAAGATAATCAACGAAGTAATTCCATGGCTATTCTATTTCCTACTCATAATGATATATTAAATATAATTAATAAACCAAAAATGCATTTCTCACTTGTCAGTATGATGTGATAATATAACTATTAGTGAGATTAAGGATTTTAAAGATATTATTGCCACTTTGTTGGTAGAATTATTTAAGAATATTTTTACAACTGGTATCTTCCCAAACCTTTGGGAAATTGCTCATATTATCCCAATTTTTAAGGGGGGAAAATTTAAGGAATTTGAAAACTACAGACCCATTTCCCTACTCACTAATATATCTAAGGTTTTTGAAAGTTATTTGTCAAAATCAATTTATAATTACATCTCAAAAATGAATATTTTAAATAATAATCAATATGCTTATCAACAGAACAATAGCACGGTTAAATTACTAATCAAAGTTAATGAAAGTATAAATGAAAATTTAAATAATGGGAAAATAATTTACATAGTATTCATTGATTTCAAAAAGGCTTTTGATAGCATTAACCACAAATTATTACTAAAAAAGTTAAATAAAATGGGTATAAGAGGAAATATACAAAATATTTTAAAAAAACTATTTTAAAAACAGAAAATGTCGAATAAAAATTAACAACTTATTAAGAAATCTATATAATATTCATTCTGGTGTACCTCAGGATCTAACTTGGGACCCTTGCTCTTTATATTATACATGAATTCTACAAATAACTGTGTGAAGTATTCTAATATATACATATAAGCCGACGACGTTCTACTATACTTAGCAGTGATAAAACTCAAACAAATGCATATAATTTTCTTCTTATTAGAGACCGGCGACAATAAGAGGCTCGGCGTTTATTGGAGCATATACGGTATATTAAAAAACAAATAATCAGCGATGTAATTGATGAGGAAATAATAATAAATTTCTAATTTTATTTATCTTTATTTTAATTAATTTTATATAACAATCGATCAGCACCTATAACACAGGTATACATACATGTCTTCATAATTTTTCATATTAATTCAATATAAAACTCCTTTATTTCTTCATAAAACATCTTCTTTATTGCCTAGACGATGTTTCTCAGAATTTATCATTCTGCTTTATCAAGCCTTTTTTGAATATTTTACATTGAATAATAAGTAGGTATCAATACATTGTTATTTTCATTGTCAACGAATATGACATAATTAAAGGAGTTTTTTATACAGGTATACATTTTTATAGGTATACCTAATAGGACTGGTGAACTTTAAAAAATAAATAAATAAATAAGTATGGTTTTGGCTTCGTCTACACATAATGTGTGTACATAAAGGTATATTCAATTCTTATGTCTTTATACAAATAATGCAGTAATTTTGACAATGCTATTTTGGAATAAAAATAAATACCGTTATTATTCTGTTTAGATTTTTGTAATATTCCCAAAGAAGTATGTTTTGTGGACGTGGTCATTCACCTTAACAAATTGTCACATTCCCTCTTTGTTAGGGGGGGGGGGGATGCGGCTTTTTTATTTGAACCAGGTAAAAATCTTTCTTTCCAACTCGATCGGAATCTCCTACACATTGGGACTGGGTTTCCCCTTTGAAGCACCGCAAAGATACAGCGACTTTTTGGAAAAGACGACCCTTCTTTCAATTAACAATGATGTGCGAATTTTAGGGATTGGGGTTTAAATAGGCCTCCTACCTTACCAGATTTCTTATTTCATTTCGAGTTTTTCACCTGAAGACCATCGTTTCTCTACAATCTCTAGCAGCAGCAGTACACGTGATAAAATTCTACAACACTTGCTGAGCAGAAAAATTTATTTCAGAGGTATGTTTGAAAATATTTATATTTATTATTATTATTATTATTATTATTATTATTATTATTTTTAATAAAAATATATTTGAATTATTTACAGTGAGAGTCCTCTAAGAAATATCGTAACGACTTACAATAAAATTGACAGCATAATAACAGCGTAATTTCAATTTAAGTGTTATGTAATACAAGTATTTGAGTTAGAGAAAAATAATTGTTTTTTTATTAAAAATTATGTACTTTGTACACCAATAGCATCTTTTAAAAAAAATAATTCAATCAGATTTGTTAGGGATTTTAGGTTCCATGCAATACATTTATAAAGCTGAATATTAAACTGGTTTTAAATGCTTATTTTATACCATATTTAATATGTAGATAAGGATCAACGAAAGAGGATTATCTCGTTATATTTGGAATAATTTTGAGCTTTATTGTCTTTATCCTTCGTGTAAAGAGGCACACGCATTGTGTAAATGCATTCATACGATAAATAAAAAAGAAACACAAAATGAAAATGGCGAAAAGATTTCCAAGCAAAACTTGATTACCTGTATTCAGAATGAATCGAAATTAATATTACTTAGTGCCTTAATATTAGAAAAAAGTACAATGCACCGGCATACTTTTTTCCGAATGTATTGTTAAATAAAGGCATATTAATAATCAAATGCTTCACAAAGCAAATTTATGATTTCAAATTTCCATTACTGCATTGATTTAATTATAAACATTTTATTGAAATGTGTGTTTATTGAGATGACATTGACAAAATTATTATTATTATTAGGAGTAAATGAAAATCTTTTATTTTAATATCACTTTTAAAATCTTTATCTTTCTTTTTCCTTAATTAAATAAGATTCACATAGATTAAATTCTATAAAACAATTACTGAAAGTAAACATGCCTAATTGATTTCTGATTTCAGTTTTGGAAAACACAATATTAAAATAAACCCTTTATAAAGTTTCAAAATAGCTGACAAATATTTCAATCACCTTTAACATCTAAATTGAATTATTTCATTTAAATGAAGTAAATTCGGAAGGAAGAATATAGGTTAAAAAGATAATTCATGATTTTAAATGTACTGTCACTCAATAATCTTAAAAAATCTGGGTAAAGATTAAAAAAAAAATATTTGAAGGAAAAATGAAAGATATTAGAGACTAAAAATGAAAAAGCCTTGAATAGGAAAAATGAATGATCGAATTGAAATTAAGCTCTTAAAGCAACTTTCTTTTACAAGTATCATCATCGGTATTAGAAAACAGTTTCTCGCAAAAGATGTTAACTTTCTAACAAATAATATTAAGTTGATTTTGTTGCGATTTTGACTCTACTTGAGATTAAAAAATTAAAATGATATGTTTCCATTTTATCTTCAGTTCTTAACTGAACTCCATGCATGCGTGTGCTAATAAATAACTACAAAAACCTATAAATACTCAAAACACTGCATTTTAGATCAATCAATATACGGTCAATTCTCTTTTAAGGTTTAATGCTTCTCCATTCCTATTTGACTTTGGCACCTCTATCTACTAAATTAATCTTAATTTATAATTCGCAAATACAGATATGTTATCTCTAAAATTCATAGTATTTCTACATTGTAATAATTAAAGTTGAGAATTCCAATCATCTGTTCCAACTAATTCAAATAATAATATGTGTCAAAAATACGTATATGTATTTATATTTCCGAAAACCTGTAACACCTAACTGCATGAAAATAGGAAAACTAAGCCATATTTCATGATAAATTTTACAATAAGATACTGGAGGAAATCCGAATAAAGAAAATTCAAGATTTTGAATTCGCTCACTAAAACCACAGGCACTTTATCTGATATCCGGCATCGTTTAACAAAAGACAAATCGATCAAGAACAAACCTCGGCGTCTATTTATTAATCAAAATAATAATAAAAAAAATCCTAATTTGGCGATGCGAGTTTTGCTTTTTTTTACTGAAGATCTCATTCATTTATACGTTCTTGACTTCTCTGTTCATTGAAGCAACTTATTCTATTTGAAAAGATGCAAAACATCAGTGTATAACAAGACATTCGAAATAAATCAAAGCCCATTTTCTTTAAAATGTCATTTCTTAAGTTGCTTTTATTTATTTATTTATTTATTTATTTATTTATTTATTTATTTATTTATTTATATTTTTTGGAAGTCTGAAAACGACAAATCGAAAAGCTTTTAATAATACATTAAATTCTATTGTTTACTGAATGGATACAGTACAAATTTACAATACAATAAAATGATGTTAATTAGATACTGAAAATCTCATAATTTTTTATTCATTAATTTTTTAAAAGGAATTAATACAATAACTTAAATGTAGCCCCCCCCCCCCACTTGTAAAAATGTTCCGACGTCTGTCCCCACAATCCCTACATTTTAGTTTATATACAACTCCAGTAATATTGAGATTTATATCAATTTTTGATCTGCTGTATTTCGTAAAATCAATTTTTTTT
>JAFIDM010102146.1:0-10244 GCA_023159025.1 Thereuonema tuberculata | reverse complement strand
TTTGAAAATTTCGGTTTAATAAATGTATATATAAGTTTTATTACATTTATTTATATTGAGTATGTTGTGGCTTAATATTAAGAATTCCAGAAGAGAAGAAATTCGAAAGAAATATGGTGTGAATACTTATAAGTTTCTATTATTATTCATTGTTCGTTTCTTCATTATTATTAAATCAAAATAATTCTTTGAATATTCTAGTTTGATTAATGTTGTTTACAGATTTTAATTTCTTTCTCAGAAATTAAAAAGTTGTAAAACTCTTAAAATTCCGACCCATGAAATATATTTAAAATTAATTACATTTTGATGTTAATATTTAGCATTATATTTCCTTCAGAAAAACATAAAGTGGCTTTAAAACTCTTTTTTAATAAAAAAGATTAGCTTGATTATTTTATTCTGTAATTTATTTATTTATTTATTTATTTTTTTTTTTATTTTTTTTTTTTTTTTGTAATTCACTCTATCATGTTTGACTAATGTGAAGAAAACATGTAAATGGAATAAAATGTAGTCAAGTACAAGTTTGAGTTTTATTTCAGTATTAATGTTGATATTACCTCTTTTCGTTTTCAGTATGATTTGACGACATATAAATATTATTCAAGATCATAGCAAAACAAATACTACTGACAACTGTAACTTATATGATTTATATTTACATTGTAGATTTAAAATTAGATTTACAAGTAATTAAGGTAATCTGCTCATAAAAGATGAAATATATTGGAGCAAATCGAAGGTTTTTACTTTTAATTTATAAGAAAGATATTTGATATCCTTATTGTGTATTTTATTGTTCAAAAGCATGTTCAAATGCTTGTAAAATTATCTTGCGTTCCTTTCGGTTTTTTTTTTTTTTATTTCTTAGTTATTTTAAATTACATTTCAGTACCGTTAGAAATTTAAATTCCTATCAACAGGTGCTGTATTTATTTTAATACATAATAATTATATTAAAAAAATTACATTTAAATAAATTTTATAAAAATTACAAAATCAACTTATCCTCAAACAATTTGAAACAAAAATATCAACGAAAAACAATTTAGCACAACATAAAATTAACAAATTATTAATTAATATTATCTAATATCCAACTTTTTACATTATTTTTTACAATGGAAATTCTTTTACAATCTTTAAATACATTCCAATTTACATCATTAAAGGTTTTCTCAATTATATAATTTAAATTTCTTATACCATATTCATTATAGATATAAGGATAATCAAGTTTTATTCTATTTTTATTTCTCAAATTATAATTTTCTTTTATACTTTCATCTTTTAATTTAACAACATTATAAAAATTCTTTATTATTATATTATATATAAATTTTTGTTTAGGATGTAATATATTATATTTTAGTAATATTTGTTTCCTTTATTAATATTATTCCAAATGTTTTTAGGAAATGTTAACTTTAAAACTTTGGTTTGTAAATTTTTTAAATTTTCCAAATGTATATTTCCTACATTTGCCCATTTATTAACTCCATAATTTAGTAAAGAATCAAAAAGTGCAAAATAAATTAAAATTTTTATATTAAGTGGAAGAATATTTTTTATGTAATAAAATATATATATGGTTACATTTAATTTTTTATATAAAATATTTATGTAGTTATCCCATGTAAAAAAATCATTTATAATTACACCTAAATATTTAAAATTATTTATTATATCAACTTCAGTACAAGAAATACATTTTGTACTATTTCCATGTAAACAATCATGCGAATGTATTATTAATGTAATTTTTTTATCTACTATTTTCTTTTTGGGTTTTATTAATATTCCTTTTGTTTTTTCATTATTATGAACAAGTTTATTATCATGAAGCCATTTTTGTAAAATATTAAAATTATCGTGTAAAGTTTTATTCACAATCTCCAATTTTAAACCTGATGTATATATATTATTATATCATCAGCATATACATATATATAACAATCTTTTAAAACATAAAAAAGATCATTTAAAAAAATTATAAATAAAATTGGCCCTAAATTGGATCCTTGTGGCGCTCCAATATTAACTGTTGTCCTTTTACTTAATATTTTATTTATTTGCACAAAAATCTTTCTATTTTCTAAATAATTTTTCATAATATTAAATATTTTACTTCTTATTCCATAGTTCTTCAATTTAATCAAAAGCAAATTATGATCTATCAGATCAAAAGCTTTACTCAAGTCAATAGTTATTAATAGTATAAAATGATTTTTATTTAAAGTTTTAAAATGCCCACAAAATTTTTCTAATAATTTAGTTGTACTTTTATTTTGTTGATAAGCATATTGATTTTCATTAATTACAATAAATATTTTTAAAAATTCTTGTAATTTTCTAGTAAAAAATTTTTCTATTATTTTATTTATAGTTGATGACACAGCAATAGGTCCGTAATTTTTACAATCATTAAAAGTATTATTTTTGAATATTGGAACAATTTTTGATATTTTTAAATTATTTGGATAAATTTCTTTATTGAAAATTAATTGTATCATTAATGCTATCAATTTAGCAAAAATTTCCTTTTTCTCTTTGATATCAGAAATAGATATTTGATCATGTTCAATTGATTTTTTATTTTTCATCCCATTTATTATATTTATTATCTCTTCATCATTTGGTACATCAATTACAATTGTATTTATTAAATATGAATTATTTAAATCTTGTAATAAATTCTCTTTATAATTTATATTAAAATTATAACTTATTTTGTAATAATAATTACAAATTTTTTCTGCAAGTGTTTTAAATTTGTTTTTATCTTCTATTTCCTGTGCAAACCTATTTATTTCATTTTCTGTTTTAGTTTTATGTTTATTACCTTTTTTTCTTTCTAATAAGCATTTATTTTTTCCCAACAATTTTTTGGGTTATTTACATCATTTTTAAATTTATTATAATAATTATTTTTTGCTTTTATTATTTTTGATGTTAGTATATTTCTTAAATTCTTATAATTATTATAATATTGCTCATTACTTTTATTATTTTTATATTTTTTAAATAATTTGTCTCTTATTTTTATTTCTTCAATTAATTCTTTAGTTATCCATTCTTTATGTATTCGATCACCTTTATTCTGTCTATCATAGTGTTTTTTACTGTAAGAAACTCCTGAATAATAATTAGAAATTACTGATTCATTTGTGTAATAAGTTATACATCTTTTGGATTTATTAAATTCACTTAAAATATTATTATATAGAACATTTGGATCTTCAATTTATATATTATTAATTCTTTCTAATAAACCCTGTAAATTCTTTTCTAATAAACAGTAATCAATGTTTTTATAATTTTTTCTTACATATTTTAATTTTTTATAGGTACTGTTTATATTATGTATGCTATCTAAATTTATACTCAAAGATGTTAAAAAATGATCTGAAATGTTTTCTTTTATAATAAAACTTTTATAAGTTCTATATAAATCATTCAGAAAGATATGATCAATATTAGTTTTTGTAGTTTTTGTAGAAGTTTTTCCATATCTTGTAATGCCATATAAACAATTTTTAAATCCTGTTTCGTAATAATAATAAT
Source organism: Thereuonema tuberculata (assembly GCA_023159025.1). Taxonomy (NCBI): domain Eukaryota; kingdom Metazoa; phylum Arthropoda; class Chilopoda; order Scutigeromorpha; family Scutigeridae; genus Thereuonema; species Thereuonema tuberculata. Next base: position 6,677 of record JAFIDM010102146.1, on the reverse strand, counting down.
AACAATAATAACAATAATTGTGGAGGTAGGATCGAGTACGTGTTGTACCCATCGTCCTGTTCGCCACTAGACTGGTGCCTCACACATTGCACCACCGCCTCAGCACACTAGGACTTCACAAATCACTGATGCACAACTCTAGAAGGCTGTGGTATTCAACACAACACGCATAGTTAGAAAATTTATGGATACACATCCCTAACCACACAAACACACAACCCTAACCATTCTTGCACACTTTTTTTTTTTTTTACACATAATATCTGCTTTGTCCTTGACCCGCAATTTTGTCTTTTCTGTGGAAACCCAAGATTTGACACAATAATAATAATAATAATAATAATAATAATAATAATAATAATAATAATAATCCTTATCTCTCTTTCCTATTTCAAAAAAATTGCAGTTTCAAACTGTCTTGGTTCAGAAACCGACATCTTTATTGACTTTATTACAGAAAATATCGTGAGTGGAGGAAGAAACAGTAGGTTTTGCTTTTTCTTCAATGAAAGTTAGATCACAACTAAAGTACCAACTACAAGGTAATTCAAATTAAAGAATCCCTACTGAGAGCACTCTGGAGAGAAAACAATTGGGCGAAACAACATCAAACTTGACTGTATACATTTCATATCATGGTAAAAAGATTTCTGCAATAAAATAAAAAGGGACACACTAAAAGGATGAGACCAATGTTGACAAGTGACATCCAAAAATAGCTGTTTCACGCCATAATTGGCAATCAGCAGTTGAGAGTAGTTACTAGAAACACTCAGTTTCGGTGCAGAGTTGAATCGAATGTTAGCAGAAACAAATATAATGCCTCCACAAATCTAAACAAAAAACAAAAGGTACACAGTAAAAATAAATAAATAAATAATTATATATATATATATATATATATATATATATATATATATATATATATATATATATAAATATATAAATAAATATATATAAATCATGTGCTGCCCTCCGACAGCCTCTATGAATTTTCCATGCGCAATTAAAACAAGAATAAGCACCTAAAATGCATTAACATACTAAAACGGTATTTACAAGTGACATCCCAAAATAGCTGTTTCACTTTCAACTGGCGATCATCAATTGAGATTAGTCACTGTAAGCACACCAGGTCTCAATATAAAGGTGAATAAAAATGACAGTAGGAATAATTATAAAATCTCTACAAATCTAAAGTAAAAACAAAATACAATTTAAAAATAAAATAAAGGAAATTTATGTGCTGACCTCCGACAGCCGATATGAATTTTCCGCGATTAAAATATTCCGTGCAATGAATAATGTTGCTAGTGAAGATCCAAATAATCAATGTTCATATTATAAGTTGGACTGTTAATAAGGATCGTATCAAATTTTAAGAAAATCAGTCCAGTCCTTTTAATAAGGGATGTCGGGTTATTTAGAGGAATAGGAATTGAGATTAAAATAAATGTTGCTTTGTTTTAAGAAAGCAACGTAAATAAGCAACGTTAGAAGAAAATTAAGGAAATTCGTCCAATCGTTCTAGTGTGGTGCTCGTACAATACCAGATAAATAGACAAACAGAAAAGGAAAATGTTCCTGAGGAAGTCTGGAAAACAGACTCAGTATCTGTTCCAAAACAACTGGCAATATGTATAAAAGGTACCTCCCGATTACCTGGTCAGTGTACGAGATTAGACCAATACTTGCCCAGAAATGGCTATTAAAAGGGTCGAAGAAGAAAAAGAAGAATTTTCGCGAAAGGTGATTAAACACAAAGGAGAAGAAGGGGTTAAGCTACTTTTTATTGAAGAGCTACCATTAAATTAGAAGAAAAATGTAGGAGAAATGTATTTTCATATTTTGAATTTCTGTTTATTTTTAAGTAAATTTATTTTCTTGTTGCATCCCGATAACGTTTTTGATCATCTATAGGTAAATGAAATTGAGAAAAAGCACTCTAAATTGTGTAAGAATACAGTCCTAATGACCCCTGGGGATCGGGGGAAATTTAAATCCCAGTCCAAGATTTTTCCAAACCTTCAATGCTTTTTATGAGTTCTGATAATGATTTTAGTTAATTCAATTCCTTTCAATAAAGTAAAAATTTAACATTATGACAATGAAATTTTAATCGTTATTATTAATATTATCAAAATTATTACATTTTACAGAAATAGAATACCGTATATGCTCCAATAGAGGCCCCCGGCGTTTATTTGCAAAACTAGCCTCGGCTCCCGGCGCTTAATAGAGACCGGCTGCTATTAGAGGCCGGCCATTATTAACAAAAACCTTCAGAACGCAATATTTTTATACATAAATATCGGCTAATATTACAAATAGCTACTTTATGTGAATTTCACTTGCTACGTAAGACTGTTAAAGATAAATGGCAATGTCTTTCTGTACCTTTCGCTGCTATTCGTCGTCCGAATCCGCAATGACGGGCGGCCGCCTCACCGGAAGTTTCTTTGGCGTATTCCACCGCGCGAATCATAAAGGCAATGTCAAATGACCGTTTCGGCGGCATTTTATAAGTCAATATACCGTAAAGTATTACACACGACTATAAAGATACGGACGCTTACACTAGTACCGGTAGGCAAATATCAAAGACCCGGCTACTATTAGAGACCGGCTACTATTTGGTCAGCCCGGCGCTTATTAGAGACCGGCGACAATAAGAGACTCGGCGTTTATTGGAGCATATACGGTATTTGTTTTTAAATATATTTTGAAAACAGAAATTGTCTTTAATATATATAACTGATGAATCGAATTTAATCACTTTCTAATAAGTCGAGTAACACAAATGTAGCATGGTATATTTCTGATTAATTATTGCTTCCTTAAAAAGTAAACTACAAAATAGATAGCATATCTACCGAATAAAAGTATATAATTTATTTATTAATGTTATTTGAGAAGTAAAGGTAAAATTGAGTAAGAAATAGTTGTTGTTACCATAAATTTCTATGGGCTGACTTTCACCGAGCGTTGTCTCTATGACATTGGTCTCTCACCTCTGAATACCGTGATTCGGTTCTCGTGTGAGTTTCGTGATGGTGGACGATCCGCGCTGGGCAGGTTTTCTCAGTGTTCTCCCGTTTCCCCTGCACATCTCCCACCATACTTTCTCTATCTCTTATTACTTCCGTGGATTAGTACAACAGACCTCCGGTCGCAGTGCTTGGTTTCTCTGCCACCCATATTCACCACATAAACATGGTCAGACAAGGCTTTACCCTAAGTTAATGGATCCATCCACTAATGCTGCAGTAATTTGAAAACAGAAAGTGAAACTCACTGAAAATTATCAGTAAAGGTTGGATCAAGTTGGATTACTATGTAAGTAATACAAAGTAGCTTCTGATTTATGATAATTTCTTTAACGTGTCGTGTAACAATACGAACAACTACTACTTCGACACTTGTTAAAATAAGATTAGCCAAAATTTAAATTATAATTGACTAAAATTTAAAAAACAAAACAAAAAAACTAAAAACTTTTTAAAAGAACTAAAACTCTCATTATGTACGTTTCTAAACCTCTGCAGATCAGCAAGATAGGGGGGAATAACGACTTCTTTTCATTTTTTTAACTTTTAATTTTTAGTCATTTGAGAAAAAAACCGATCTGCAGAGGTTTAGAAACGTACATAATAAGAGTTTTAGTTCATTTAAAAAGTTTTTAATTTTTTTTTTTCAATTTTAGTTAATTATAATTTAAATTTTGGCTAATCTTATTTTAACAAGTGTCGAAGTAGTAGTTGTTCGTAGCTTCTGATTTTTTTATTTATCTATTTCAAACATTATGAACTGTTATACAACCTATATAGTTAATACTGACAACTTCATAATTGATTCTGAATCAAAATCACGAATTCACTGTTCATTTAAAAAAGACGTAGAAGGAAAGAAGATCGATCGTCACGTTACCTTCAGTTATCTTCACTGCCGTACCCAGGATTTAGGTTCAGTGGTGGTGAGGGGAGGGGGCTAAAGATGTTCAAATGAATCCATTCAGATGTAGGGTTATTTAAAAATAAATTGTTTCAAAGATCACTTTCCGAAACAATAAGATGAGACACATCAGTGCTTCAACAAGGTTTTCTTCTCGTTCTTTCTTTTTTCTTTTCTTTTTGTTACTTCATTTTTGGGTTGGGGAGGGGGGCTTCAGCTCCCTTCACCCTCCCCCAACTCCCGCCTCCTGGGTGCGCCACTACTTCTCTTCAATAAATTCTCATTAAATAACTTTAATTACTTCCACACTTCTTATTCTGTAAAAACAGAATTTCTCTTTTTCGTTACTTAAAGATGCAATTCTGTTTCTGTCTGGACTTTTTTTTATAACCCAAGTTTCTAGAAAATTGAGGTCATAAAATCATTTAGTGCATGTGTCCAACTACTAATTTTTTGGATAGAATATTTTCAAGGAGATCTGTAGAAGAGCTGGACATTTTTTCATATTTATAATGAGAGGACATCCCTTTTATATCACGGATTTTGATACCCTTTTGCGAGATGAAAGTACATACAGATTACTTCAAAAACATTTGGGAGTTCACTCCTCCACGGATTCCGAGATACTTGACATTTTTTTTCATTGGATTTCCTACAATCGCTTAAATGCTAGAAATGCGGCGTTTCTGTTATTATTGTCACCTATAGCTCAAATAATAATAAGCTAGGTTTCTGTGGTCAAGGTTGTCAGATCGAATTTTCTGCATGGCTTTTTTTTTTTTTCACTTTTATTTTCGTTAAGTCACGTTGAGTTACTAAATAAGCAAAATAAAATAGTTTCTGATTTTCTATTTACAGTATCTATTTCAAATTATAGAACTAATCAAAGTAACGTCACAATTTCGTAATTGATTATGAATCGAAATATCAAATTCACTGTTCATTTAGACTAGAAATAAAAAATGGCGATGTCGATCGCAACTTTTAATTAATCCGAATTAAAGAACCAAACGAAAAAGAAAAATTCTCACTGTTCGTTTTCAGCAGATGTCACAACGAATATCTAATCCAACTCATACTACAGGATTTCTGAAAATATTTTGATAAACCACCAAAATATTCTGGTTAATAATTAAATATTTCAAGGATTAAATTTTAGAAGTTTATTTACTTCTGTATTTTGTAAAAGAAATACGTAAAACCAAATATATTTCACAAATCACTATATAACAACATTTCCAGAAATTGTAGACATTATTATAAAAATCGTTTTTGATTGTTTAGTTAGTTAATTTTCCCACCGTCGCTGAGGAGAGGGCGCTCCAGTTAGGAGAGGGCTATTTCAGTACTTACATAGCTAAGACCTAAATGCTCTTCCTGCCTCAAAAGATGCCTTGAAAACTTCCCAGAGACGTCTTTAATTTCTGCATTTAGAAATCAACAACAATAATAATAATAAAAAGAAACTTCTCTCTCACATTTTATATTTATTTCAAATATTATCAGTATTTTATTCCGTAGAAATGCTATCTATTTTAGCAGTTAATTTCGTTTCACTAGAGCAATAATTAATCAAAACTGGTTTTTTTTTATCGCCAATTATAACGATTAAAATAAAAAGTTCCAAATAAATTTATATTTTGGTAATTTTGTTTTGTTTTCTTTTATTATTGTAAAACTGACATCGTACTTCTCTATTGAAATTTTGAAATTTTAAGAATAATATATTTCATGTTTCTACGGAAAATTTTACAATGACAGGCCATAGAAATGGTTTAACAAAAAGATTTCCCAAAGCTTTGAAACTTTTTTTGAGGAAGTTGGTACTGAGAAAAAAATGTTAGATTCTATAGTAAGATACACTTTTTTATTTTCTTATCAGTTCTAAAACTTACATTTAAAATTTACTTTTTTTTTTAGCATATACATATAACTGCTTCGTCTGTTATTTACAACATTTCGATCAGCTAACCTCCACCGATCTTTTCCAAGTAAAGAAGGGTAGAATAACTTCCAACCTATGTTCACAGAATTCGTTATTCCATTCAAATATCCTAACAAAGTATCAGCACAACATTCATAGTAGGGGAAGTCAGGGCAAAACGAATTGCCCGGGCAAAGTGAAAAACTCTTATTATTCCAAAAATACATCAGATAGCGCTACACGACTAATGTGAACCATACAAACGCCTCCACTTTAAACCTCTCCTTTTCATACTTCATGTATTAATAGCATAGAATTTCCGTATTAGAATCGCGATCAGTGGCGCACCCACCGGGGGCTAAGGGGGCTGAAGCCCCTCTCCCCAACCCAAAAGTAAAGAAAAAGAAAGAAAGAAAGAACGAGAAGAAAATCTTTAGCATTGATGGGTTTGTATCTTTTTATTTTCGAAAGTGATGTTTGAAACAATTTATTTTTAAATAGGCCTATTTCTGAATGGACTCATGACAACATCCTTAGCCCTCCCCTCTCCAAACCTTAATCTTGGATAAGCCACTGGTCTGTATTATGTCCTTTATTTGATTTGCTGAACCTTTATTAATCTGTCATATTTTTCATACGTAATGATGTAATTAGCTGCCTATTCCTATTTCTGGAAAAAAAAAGTCTTTATACAGCTGTTCACAAAACCAATTGGATATTAATTCATCTTTAATATTTCTCTATATAATCTCTTTAACGTTGAGAGAAAGATTTTACGTGCGCTGTTCATAATTCTGTGGAT
>JAFIDM010102145.1:0-10244 GCA_023159025.1 Thereuonema tuberculata | reverse complement strand
TAAATCAATATTGGTAATTAAATTTATAATTTTTAATTATTTTAATTGATTAATTAAAAATTAATCGATAACATTATAAATATTATTTTTTTTTATTAATAACTAGGCGGGTACCGTCGCTTTGCTCCGGAACCCTTGCATACGTAGCATAAAAAAAAAAAACTTTATTTTTTTAGCAAATTAATATCGATATCGGAAAATATATGAGTTCCCAGCCCGTTGTGGCCTTCTCCGGATAACTCAGATGTATTGCAGGTTGGCGTCACACATCTCTACACCGATAAGGCAACTTTAAAGAGAAAATATAGATCCTCTTTATTCCCTATCCTATGGGGATTTTGAAAAATCCGGCCTTATTCCTTGTCTACATCATAAAGGGAACCTCTGTGCAACATTTCAGCTTTCTGGGTCGAAGGTTTGGGCTGGGCGTTGATGAGTCAGTGCGTGAGTGAGTCATGACTTTCATAAATGTTAATAATATTATAATATCAGCACCATTATAACAGGAATATAATTACTTTATAATTACTTTATACCTTACAGGACCGTTAATATTAAAGAAAAAACAAAACAAACCATTAAATTATGGGAATTGTAAAGCAAGTACATTATGAAACAAAATTTTGAAGATTTGGTTTAACATGCTACAGACGTAATATAAATTATTACTGAAATGACAAAGAACTTAAAAAGTATCTGAGCTTTCGTCAGGGACGGCCGTTTCGTCCTTTTTGTGAACTCGTCAGCCAGACCCACATGCGACGAATCACTCAGATACTGCAACAGTGATAAGGGAAATCCCTTTCGCACCCGGAAGCACCCCTCCCCTCCCCTCCAAAACAAAAAGCAAAGTTTTAAATCCTGGCCTGCGAATCCGTGAGGGGCAAATTGATTTTGATGATAAAAAGAACCAAGGTTGAATCCATCCTTGTAATTAAACATCAGAATCTAACGTGCCAAAATAGTAATATAAAAGTCTTTGTGGGAGAGTGGTTTCTTTTATCTCTGTTGCACTATCTGAGCATTACGAATGGGTCTGACTGACGAGTCGAAAAAAGAATGAACGGCCACTCCAGACTCTCACCGATGAAAGCTCAGATATTTTTTTAAGTTTAGTGTCATTTCTTTATTCTTTATAAAAATTTTAAAGATGTTTATTTTGCATTGTAAATTCTGCACTTGGCAAAATGAAAGCATTCCATATGATTTTCCTCTGTGGTAAAATTACTTCTGCTGTACTACCGTAAACTAGTTCTAAGTCGGGGATGACACTTAAACTATTCATCAAGGTCAATTCACCTTACAATTTTCAGTGGTTTTTTTTTTTTTTTTTTCGTTTGTTATTTTCTTAAATAATTTTACTTCAATGTTTCGTATGATTTATAAGCAGTGTAGTGGAGTCATCAAAAATTTTCTTCGGCTCCGTCTACATATGGATAAGTAAATAAAGACTGAATTCAACTCCGACTCCCCCCAAGAAATGCCAATTTCATGACTCCATAGCCTTTGCAATGTTAAGGAGTCTAAAAATCATTTTCTAAAAAAGTTTCAACTCCGACTTCACGAAAAAACTGCCCTGGTTATAATTAAAGGATTTTTTATTTAAAAAAAGATTTTTATTATAAACATTATTACAATAATTTGCAAATACGGTCTCACTGCTCATATCTGGTACTGACTTACCTATTTATTCATTAGTCTACATTATAGCCATAGAAAAGACAATCTTAAGATAGTCCTATTTTATATTGCAATTATATATAGTGAACTGTAGTGGTCACAAATTGCGCTACAGGGACAGAACAAATGATTTCGTCGATATTGTGCCAAAAGAATGACTGAGAATATTATATGACGATAGAGCAAATATTTGCACTTTGGACGTATGAATACTTGGTTTTAACATTTCAAATACATTGATCTATTAATTTTTTCTCGCATTTAAAATGTTCTTTGTAACTGAAGTTGACATCTCTCATTTAGACTATTGAAATTTCTCTGTGAAATGAATAACATAAAAAATTATTGAAAAAGTAGGAACTGATTTAAGCTATAATTTGCTGTGATTTATTTCATGAAGATATTCATCCCTCTGTAACTTCCCTTTTCCTTTTTTTATTGGAACAATCCTTCAATTCTGTCATCCAGAATTTCTGACTTTCTATTTCAAGGTCTTTGTCACAGAATTGCCTTCGATCCCTCTGCTAAATCAAAGAACGACATTCGTGAAAAAATCTCGACAGTGATTCAGGAGAAAGTGTCTTCAACAAATGATAGATTCGAAAAACTGACTTGTTCTCAGAAAAAGTTTGCTTCTGCTGTTTAATCTTCTTCATTTCCCCATTGTTTTGCCGTTTTAAAGGAAGATGTTTCTGTGCTCCGTTTACGATTGATCATTCTTCTTCGACCTCAACGTTATTGTTTAAATCGAAGAAAAAAATGTAATTTCAGTTTCAGATCGAAATCAGAGGGCGAATCGTTCAAGGTAAGAATCAAATGAAATTTTCATTTCATTTATTGAGAAATTTCTGCGTCATGCTGGAAAGAATTTTTAATGTTTTATGAAGAATTTAAATTTTTTTTTTCAAAGATCTAATTCTAGTAAAGTTAAAAGTGTATTTTTCTTTCTTCCGACTCAGAAATACTGTCTCCAGTGAGCAGAATCTTCTGTTCAACCTTTTCATAAAACTGGTAAACCAGAATTTCTAAATTACTCTAACTTTTTTTTAAAGAAATTTCAGTTAATTTTCTAAACGTCTTAATACTAGTGACTCGCAGTTTTCTTTCAAGAAATAAATAATGATGTTATCTGAAACATCCTAAGATGTTAAAAAATATTGATATTACGGATATTTTTAGTTTGGCAGACCTTGCGGTAATTACAAGTTTTATTTGAAGCTATGTTTATTGGTGGTTTTTGATATGATTATAGAAGTCTGCCCGTGTATCCACTACAGTTTGTTATTTAATAGCTCCTACTGCATTCCTTCCACACAAAAAGTCGATCGGTAGTTTTACATTTGAGATGTTGCAGGAGAGCTGACAAGCATTGCCTTGAGCGTACATTGTGAAGATTGTTTCCTCCATACTTAATGTTCTATTACTAGAAGATTTCCTACTTCTCATTTTAGCGAAACGAAGAAACACAAGAATGATGAACTCGCTGGTTTAGCAATAGAAAATATGCTGACATGCATTCTAGATTGATTGGTAAGGAAATTACTTCCTTGTAGCAGCTAAAGCTACCTCTTTCCATTGACATTATATTTCCAATTGGCAGTTAAAGTCAGCAAAGAAATTATCGATTTGCATCATAATCAATTGAACACTTTTGTACCTCATCAAAGCTTGTTAATCAAACTTAAAATATACTAAATTAGAATTGTCAATGGAAATATTTAGAAAACCCTAACTATTCCTGGATACGGAAACAGGAGCATAAGGGTGGTTGCAAATGTGCAAGGGATAGTAAATTTTTGATAATTTGGATAAGAAAAATATATGTAATTTTCAACTCTACTGTTACAGACATGTATAATTATCAGCTTTTTTTCTAGCTGTTAACTCAAAAAAAGCAATTTTTTTATTTAAAACATGACATTTTTATTGAAAATATAAATTAATTTCTAAGTTTGAAAACTGAAAATTTTTAATTTTTAGACGATTAAAATTTTTTCTTTACTATCATTAAGAATAGGAAATGTGTTTTGGTGAAACCGATTTTTGTTACAATGGGTGAGACCAAGTGTTTGCTAACTGACATATTAGAACAGCTGTTTCACTCTGTTTGGTGATCATCAGCTAGGAGCAGTCACCAGTAAACAGCTAGGCTAATGGAACAATCGTCAGAATCAATTTTGATCCTTATTCTGACGATTATGCATTTTTTACAAAAGCCTCAGAAACATTAAAAAAAAAAAACTCACTAAAAAATATTGGTGAGGAAATTCATGTGTTAGCATTCTGCCGGTCTCAGTGAAATTTTTTAAGGCATTAAAATAATAAGAAACACGCATATAAATATAACCATTATGGGTGAGACGAAGTGTTTAATAAGTGACATCCTAGAACAGCTGTTTTGCCTCTTTGACGATCATTAATTGGATTAGTCACCAGTAAATAGTGAGGTCTCGATATAGAGGCTAAAAAAAAATCATTGAGGCTATGAAGTCCTTGGGTGCTCGAAAATTAAGCAATTGGACTAGTTGAGGTCGGATGCCCACTCGATTTCAACATCAGAATAAGAAACCCATTTGAGAGGAGGGTTGGGTGAACCATAAGATCAGTCTGGAATAAAAAAAAAACCTTGGAAAAATCCCGACCTTTTCCGAGAATTGAACCCCGGCTACCCCCGTTCGCAGTTCTGCGCCTAAACAACTACACTAATGTCCCAACCGTGTTTTTATAAAATCTTTAATAATTTGCTTATGCATTCCCGCAAAACATTAACGATATTTTTTCTAAAAATTGATGAATTATTTATTTAACTGCATTGAAATTTTAATTTATTTTTTTTAACCGTACTGTTAAGAAATATTCATTCTTCCCAAATTATTTTTCACTGTCGGTGGTTGAAGACACTACGAAGAGGAGCGATGAGCATAACAAATCTACGAAAAATGAAACCACTGGAACTCTAGCAATGCGACCAGGCAGAGGACGCAAAGCTATCAATCACCAATACGTTGAAAAAGTTGCACCTCTGTTGTGGAGCAGGAGATGACGAATGTTCAGGGTATCAACAGTGCACGGGCAATATCCCAGCAAACAGATTTCGCATACTCAACAGTGCGGAAAATCTTGCATCAGATGTTGAAGTTTTACCCTATAAAATCTGTCCTGTTCAAGAATTGTTACCAACCGCATTGCGTTTGCATTAAGATTCTTAGCGCGCATGGAAGTGGATGAAACATGGCCATGGCGGAGTTTATGTAAACGGTGATATTAACACACACAACCGCCACTTTTGGGCTGCGACTAATCCATACGTGGGTCTGCAGATGCCTATCCACTCGGCGAAAGTCATAGTGTGTACGGCTTTATGTTATCGTTTATCATCGGTCCTCATTTTTACGAGGAAACTCACCGAAGTGGACCAGTGACCTGTTCCGTCAATGCTGCACGGTATTCCGATATGCTATTGTGGTTTCACAACTGCAGCAAAGAGAATGTCTCGATTCAACAATATTCCTTCAGGATGGTGCACCACCCAATATAGGATGTCAGATAGCGAGTTTTGCGGCAACATTTCTCTAACACCAGAATCATTAGTCATGCATTACCCACAGCATGGACACCGAGGTCACCTGATCTCAATCAACTTTTTTTTATTTAATTTCTTGAATCCACAAACGTATTTAATTGGCATGAAGAAAAATTAGATATTTATTAATAGATATTGCATATATAAATAGATATTACAATAAAGTATAATGTTACAACAAAAACGACGGATCCAAAAAATAGAGTAAGATTAGGGAAACTCGGTTTGCCAATGGCTTTCGGCTAGATATTCACATCATTAGAATTTCCTCCCCAAAGAATGTAGCGGGAGTTTCCAGGCAGCATGAGGAGCGCAGATTCTGGAACCAGCATCAGGAGCGGCGTTCGCGCAGAAGGACAAATGTGACTGGTTTTGCTATATCGTTACATTAAGTGATCTGTTAAGATGTCTCTACGACTCACCGTCTGCAGTAGCAGCAACTCAGCGAGCTTGACAAAGGTTGCATCAAAGGCTTAAGAGAAGTCTGCTAATCTTGCAAACATGTCAGCCGCCATCTTAATCAAAACAATGTGACAATCGTATGACGTTGGTAGCATAGGTTGGGTCAAAGATGGCACACCTAATCACTACGGAGGAACTGTATGTCCAACTGCTTGTGGAACGTGTGATTACGAGAGCAGCCTTAACAAAATCAACAGAGTCCCTGTTCTCCATTATACACGTATTTTCCTCTACGCATCATGTAGGATCATACCACACCATTCGGCAAGTACTGACAGAGGAGGCACTTTATTATTGGAGTCTCTGAAGACGGTACCAATATCGTCAACACTATGAGGAGGGTTTCCAGAACCGGACGGTGATCAATTGGAATTATATTGTGTTCAAAGACGAATTCTGTTTCTCTAATGTCCTAGATGATCACCGTATCCGTCTATAAAGAAGGTCATTGCTCTAGTGTGTCGACAGCGAAAAAGACCATTTTCTTGGAGTTAGTCTGAGAAGTCATTTCATATGAACGTTGACCTCACCTAGTTTTGCTACAAGGTACTTTAACAGTACAATGTAGCTTAATAGCATTTTGCAACCAATCGAATTGCCTGTGATGTCACATCTTTCACAGACTATTTAGCAGCATGAAAATACCAGATCTCACAATGAGACTCTCTCAAGAATATCTCCGATGGTCAACCAGATCCTCAGTCCACGCGCCAATCGAGCATTTCTGAATATTCTGAGACTATAGCTAAGTAGTTCAACAATTGCAGAACTTCTTACAGAAGCTGCTATAGTACAATATTAGACCATTATTTCATTCCATGCCGCACCGTATCAATAACATACTGTGTCGGTATCGATTTGCCCAAAGAAGAGGATTTACTACGCATTAACATGTGACCGTTATATTGCCACTTCTCTGTAATAAAACTCCTGTTTAAACGAAAATGTAATCATTTCTTTAGCTGTATATATTCATTACATGTAGGAAGTTTTATAGTGACATAATATATTCTTTTGCGCTTGTGATTTGTAAATGTATCTCTTAGCAAACTAAAAGAAACAAGTAAATATCTATCATTTTATTCAATGGTAGCATTGATTAAATGATGAAAAAAGGAATTGATTAGGTATAATAATTACGGTTAATGCTGAAAATGTCAAAACAAAACAAAATTAAAAACAAATAAATCAAAACTGATAAGTTACAATTTAAAAGCGAGTCAAATCACAATGAAGATCTTTCATTCTTATATTGTCGTATAAAGAAAGTATATGATGTCTTCCAGAAATTCTGCATTTATCTTATATCGAAAGCAAATTTAATAGTGTTACATTGATCATAAGATGATATAAGACGTTTTTACCTACAATTTCTTTGTCATCTTTAATAAATTAAATCTTTTAATTTAGTTTTATTTTAGCCTTAAAGTTCTCCCACTTCTCTTAATTCTATTAGCATAACTTTTATTTCAATCAGATTTTTTTTTCAATTCGGATTTTTTCTTTATAATGTTTTCACTTGTAATTATTAACAGTTTCTGGTGACAACATTCATTTAACTTCATCCTCCTTACAATTACAGTTCAAGAATTGTCGGATTACCAAAGAGGCATAGCATTTGTTTATAATTTCAGGAATCTTAGCGATATCTATTACTGCAAAATTCAACTTTTGAAACACTCCGTGAAGAAAATAATACCACCATGTTTATTATTGTAACTCTTTATAATATATACTTGACCCATGCGAATAATTCGCATGGTATTTTGATCAGTCACCGAATGGTAATATAATAATTTGGAATAAGTTAATGCAATTATTTATTATTGAATAGTATTTTATTTTGAATAGTAGTTACAAATATCAGTCTTATTATAAAAAGTCGTTATCATTATATACAATAAGTTTAATTGTAAAATATTTAGAAAGCAGATATTGGCTTTGTCAGATATGATTTTTTTTAAAACTTCTTTACTTTACAAAACTTCTTTGAAAACAATATTAGTAGTTATAATCTGATCATCGTTCACTTTTTGGTTGTACATGTCTCTGTTCTTATTAAATAAACGATGAAATATCATTTTAAAGAGCATTTTTATTTAAAAAAAGAATATATTTGAAGGTTACGACGCTAAAGCAATATTCAAAATGTTGTTTCGTTTTCGAGAAGAAGTCGCTTCAGTTAAAGCGTGTCTACTTTTTATAAAAAGTTTTTTAAAATAAAGTTTTTTTAAATAAACGTTAATTTTAAACAATTTGTTTATTTTTCGTCATTAGCGGGCAACGTAATCTTCAAAATGATGTCTCAATCATTGAATTTGATGAAGTATTAACGGAAATATAACGTTCCGACAGAAAAACATCTTTGAGAAATAAGGATTAATATAAAAACAATTTTCAACCTAATTTTTAGCTATAAGTAACATTTTGAACTGATTTGTTTTGCTCACATTTTGAATAATTGCTATCATATAATCCAAACTTTTATTGGAAATTGCGACTCACTACTTAATTTAACTTTCTAATCTAAATTTTTTTATAAGAACAAAATCATTAATAAGAAGTCGATTAGATCTTGATTTCAAACAAAGATTAGTTCACTAACATACAAATTAATCCAATAAATACTGATATTTCTTCATTCAATTTATTTTTCTGTCTTCGATTCATTTCATTTAAATGACTTTCAAAAAGAGAAAACTATAAAAAAAATATTGGAATGATTAATGAATGTTTTCCAACCATCAGTTGTCATGAACTCAATATTTTCTTAAATGAAGATGTAAGAAGGGTTGATTTTCTCCTTTTCTATGACAGATTCTTCTATATAGTTTCATATTCCAATAATTTTTCAACTGAAATAACCCCGATTGTACTGGAATATTATTATGCTAATTTTTGTTATTCCATTTACTCTTTCTTTTATTAATTTACATGTATTTAAAAATATAATTTTCTCCTAAACTTTATAAAACAGGAAGTATCTTAATAAAGAGAAATTATTTAAACAGTGGGATCTGCAAAAAAGGTCTTTTGGGATCTGCAAAAAAAGAAGTCTTTTGGGATCTACAAAAAAAGAAGTCTTTAACAAGCTTCAAGCAATTTTAAATTTAATTCTAAAACTTTAAATCAATCTCCAAAATATCAGAAAATACATGTAAGAACTTGAGAAAACTATCAGCAATGATTTTATTATCGTACTAACTTCATCACACTTAAATTAAAAGATAAATTAAAAAAAAAATCAAAATTTAAAATAAAAATATAAATAAGAAAATAGATGAGATGTGAATATTAATGATCAAGCAACTGTTGATTAGTGTTATTACAATCTTTTATTACAAGAATTATTATAAACAATGGAAATAATGAATAGATTAACGTAATAACGCATGGAAAATAACCTATACAATACCAATATATAAGGAAGTGAGTTCCAATAATCTAAATAACTATAGACCTATTTCACTAATTTCAAATATTTCTAAAATATTAGAAAGTTATCTAGCAAAAAGTATTTATGACTACGTAAGTAAAAGGAAGCTATTAAATCGAAATCAATATGCATATCAAAGAAAGAAAGGAACAATAAATTTATTGAATCATGTTAATGAAAATATAAACAAATCGTTAAACAATGGAGAAATAATATACATAGCATTTATTGACTTTAGTAGAGCATTTGATTCTATAGATCATAAAATTTTATTACAAAAAATTAAACAAATGGGAATAAGAGGGAACATATATAAAATGATAGAAAATTATTTGAGAGATAGAAAATTTAGAATTAAAATTGAAAATAATGTAAGTAAACTATATAACACCAAAAGAGGAATTCCACAAGGCTCAAACTTAGGTCCTCTCTTATTTAATATTTACATAAACTCAATAAGCAAAAATATAAAAAATTCAGAGGTTTTTCTATACGCTGATGATGTAATATTAATAACTACAGACAAAAACCAACTTCAAGCTCAAGATAATATACAAAAAGATCTAAATAATATAAATAAATAGTCATTTAAAAATAAAATGAAAGTAAATGGAGAAAAAACAAAAATAAGAAAATAAATAACAATGTAATTATTAATCTACATAAAATAGAATGTCCAAATATAGAACAGAATAACAATATCTTAACGAAAGATTATAACTGCAAAAGAACAGAAGTTGTTTCAACTTATAAATATTTAGGAATTAATATAGATAACAGATTCTGCTGGAATGAACAGTATGGTTATGTGATAAGAAAGCTGAGGTCATATGCTTTTCTCTTTTATCACATTAGGGATGCTGTTCCATTTAAACAAAAGCTCATAGTTTACAAATCCCTTGTAGACTCAATCTTGGATTATGGGTTGGAATGTTGGATAAATATGAATAAACAACAAATTGAAAATATCAATAAGAAAACATTAAAAATATTTAATAATGTTTATAAAAATTATAAATAAAAATAAAAAAATGAACAATTAAGGATAAGAAAAAAATATAAAATATTAAAAATAAACGAAAA